>JAECUM010038871.1:0-25047 GCA_016617855.1 Megalonaias nervosa | reverse complement strand
GTTATTGACAAAGAATACTGCTGTGATTATGTGCGGCGATCATGGTCAACCACCACCTTTTGTTGGAGAGTCTCCACATGAATGGCTAAAGAATAACGTAAATTATTATGAAGAAATACATGATGACCATAGAGCTATCGATGAACCGCTAAAAGAATTTAAAAGATTAATCAGACTTCAGCCAGACAGAGTACAATGTGAGATAATGCGAGGAGTAATTCCAGAGACTTCTATGAATGAATTTTGGATTTCATGGAATCCCGCTGATTTAATAGTCGCGAGTAGAAAGATAGTTCGTGATGAACTACAGGATAAATTATTTTTGTTACATAAAGAAAAGTTTTCAGATCTACCTGTACCTTTGTGTTATCGCCCCTCAGATACTCGACGACAGAATATTGATGTTGAAATTCCTGGTGCCTTGGTTCCACCAAGGGTACAGAATCTTGTCTTGAATGATATTATTTTAGTCGATATTAATGTCGTTGAGAATGCGCTGAGTATGAATAAATCGCCGTGGACGTTAGGATACGCTATAACTATTCACTCATCACAAGGGTTAACTATAACTGATACTAAAATCTGGATTGTAGATGATTGGATCGAGTGGTCAAATTTAGTCTATCTCGCCGTATCTCGAGTCAGGAGAATATCGCAACTGAGTAGAGTTATTGTAGATTACGTAATAACTGAAGAAATCGCTAACAATATCGATATCAATAAAAAATTAGTCAGCTATAAAAAATGTGACAAAAAAAATAATCGTGATTTTGATATTGATGTTGAATTTATTATAAAACTAAAACAACTACAAAATAATCATTGCGCAAGTTGCAACTGTAATATGTCATGGCAGTGTTCGAATCCAAGACAATTTACCGTAGACAGAATTAATAGTGATCTCGGTCATACACGTGAAAATGTAATGCTGACCTGTCTTGATTGTAATCGACGTCGAGGCTCTGGACGTTTACAAAATTGAGCTTGGTGGTAATTGTGTATCTCAGGAATTACTTGTAATTGTTCACGTACAAATCCACGCTGAGGGGCAGTAGAATCTAGTCTGTATATTGGAGGTCTACCAGTGGATCTAACCACGCTAGAAATTTTATGTGTAGTCACGCTCCAGATAGGATCGGTTGCTCTTTTTTTACCACCTTCAAGTTCGCCAGGTTCATATAAATATCTAACTGTAACATTACCTAATACTGGTTGAGAGAAAGATTCATGTCGTTGTATTGGTATATATATTTTTTTGATCGCATTAGAAGGTTTCATGGAAGTTGCACGAGTAATTTCATTATTCAACGCAGCTATCACACTCGGTAATCTTGTAACCCATTCACGAGATCTATCTTTGAAGTCAGTAGATATTTCCTTTGCGTATTGGTATCCGAATAACCGCTCGGCAAGTGTTCTATTAAATCGTTCAACGATTGCCTGATCACGATGAATTTCAGTATGTCCTCGTCTGATTTTAACGTTGTGCTTGTTCATCAACGATGATACTACTCCAAGAAATTCTTTACCGGGATCAACTTGTAATAACCGTGGCCATCGTAGACCGCCACGTTGATAAATGCGCTCAAACGCAGATCCAACTTCAGATGTTGTCTTTGTTGATAATGGCTCCGCTTCTTTATATCTACTCGCAACGTCAACAACAGTCAATGCGTATTTGTACGTGCGTGATTTTCGTCCACGTGTTTTAATAGTATCGTGTGGTAAAAACAGTATATCCGCTTGATGAACTTCATTAGGGACACTAACATCAAAATGCGCGTAATGAATTCTTTTAGGTGGACTTAGGAAGATTTGCCATATTGCCTGTCGTGCTAACCATGATGCAGCGACATTACGTGAAACTTTTGCTGCTTCAGCGAGTTTACTAATCGCTGCTTTACCTCTCCAAAATCCTCTCGGGGAATAATAAACAGATTCCATTATGATAGTTATATAATTAATTGCCAACCCCTAACACTAGTTTACCTTTCATAGCAGTTTTTACTAGAAAACTAGCTAATTTTTCTCTGAGAGATTTATTAGGTATAGAATTTAACGCGTGAATCAATTTCACATCCGCGAGATGTCGGTGTTGCAAATCTTTACTTTTATAAGCAACATCATGAACGTGACATGCTTGATCAATCTTATTTACTGGATACTCTCCGGGTCTTGGTTGATCTTGATCATCAAGTCGAATATCAAGTCGAGTTCCTGGGCCACAATAATTATATCCGGGTAAATGTTTCTCACCGGGATATTTAGCCCATGGAGTTCCTGGTAATTTTCCTAACGAAGTAGCGATATCACCCCCACCTATCTTTGTTGCAATAAATTTATATTTCTTAGTACCACATTTCACACACTTGCCTGTAAGTGCACGTCTTTTATTTTTTGTTGTTACTGTCGTTAATTCAGTAGTATCGGTAGGTGCTCTGCATCGAACACAATATAGACTCATATTATTTATTATATGGATATAATTGACTTTTCTGCAACACGAAAACAAGAACCAGTAAAACACCATCCAGCGCTTCCGAATTCTATCAGAATGATTATAATAGGTCCGTCCGGAAGTGGGAAGACGCAATTATTGCTCAATCTAATAATGCGATGGCTGAAGTGGGATAAATTATATTTAGTAGCGCCATCTGTAGATGATCAGCGATGTTACGAAGTACTTAAAGATTTTAATGAAAACGCAAAATTGTTACATGAAGACAATATCATAGACTTTATTACTGATATTGATGAAGCACCATCTGTAGATGATCTCAGGGCCACTGGCCCTCATGGATTCATTAATAATTTAGTAGTGTATGATGATGTTATGCTGGACAAACAATCAAATCCAGCTAGAATATTTTCACGAGGTAGACATAAAAATACGGACGTGATTTATGTTACACAGAGATATACACAAATTCCAAAAGTAATCAGAGATAATTGTAATGTTTTAGTTGTGTTTAATGGCGTAGATAATCATACGCTGCAAAATATTTATTATACTTGGTGTTCAGGCGACATGGACATGAACAAATTTAAAAATTTCTTTTCAAAAGCACAAGCTGCTCCATTTGGTTTTGTAACGATAAATTTACACGATCCTAGGTCAAGATATCGCAACGGACTTGATATAATTTTTGGATAAAAATCATAGCAGCAGTAGAGCTAATTTAGCTGAGTGTGGTTCTCCAATACTCATTATTGATAATATCTATACTGGCTGTTTAATTTATAGCAGCAGTAGAGCTGTTGAAGGACATACGTATGTGACCAGATTGTGAAAAAATCTGGTCAATTAAAGAAGTTTTCATTATTAAGACAAAAACTTCTTTTTTTTTTGCAGGGAACCCTTAATTTTCAAAAATAAGGTCTCTACAAAGTTGTAGGGTCCAGCTCTACTGCTGCTCAAAGTCATATTCCATTAGGCACATGATGCGTTTAAATATTGAAGATGAAACTTCTTTGAACGCTTATCGTTTTCGTTCAATATCATACTACGTCCATCATCTCCACCACAGATGCAATATATGACTGTACTAATTAAAATTTGTATGTCAGTTATATTTGGCAGAAGCACTGGTTTTCGTGAAAAGTATTTATACCCTAACATTCTGGCATAATACACAATTTATGAAATTTTATTTCGTAACTGATATTGTATCCCGAAAATCATTGTTCGGAAATACTTTTTCAAGATGACAAGCTTAGGGACATCATACGAAATATTTAAAACAAAAAATGTAAATGTTACCTGTTAGTAAAAAAAATAACTGAATTTCTATTTGATAGCAATATACACGATTACCGTTCTATTTCATTGTTATATCTTTCGATATAACCAAGGGAATGTCCAGCTTTAACATTATTTTCGTGATATAGGAGCACTTAATTTCAAATATAATATATGCATCATTTCGATTAAGTAAATATTCTTATTGACAGTCAAACCAAATTATTATCTTGAATATACGTGATGACTAATGCTGATAAAGGTTTGTTAGGGACCCAAAATGGCGGCGCAATGTGCGCACGTTGCATTGTGGGTATTTGCAGATATATATATATATATATATATATATATATATATATATCCTTTCTAGTAGTTAATTTTAATAATTTTGGATATCTGTTTGAACTCAACGTAATCTGAGAAAATAAACTCTTTGACACGAGGAAGCCTGTCAGTTGTTTGAAATTTGTAGGAAACATTTTGTATATACACCTATTTTTAAAAAAAACAACAACAACAAAAGTGTATTTACCTGAATACTATAATTTTTTGCAAATGTCGAAAAATATCAAACCTGTTTGCATTACCTGTTTCAAATGAAAAGCGTTGGCGTTCGAAAACTGTAGAATGCACACCATTTGATTCTCGTAAAACAGTCTAAACATCACAGCAACGATTAGATTGGCAGTACATTTCGATATACTCACCATTAGTTTGCTTTTAAAAAACTTTATTGTTTAATTTACTGGAACGTTTATGTGTAACAATATACATGTAACAAACTTGCTGTGTTTTGTGAGATGTAAAATTTACAGTCAAAACGTACGCAAGTCAAAACGTAATTTGATCGAAATGTACCCAAGTCAAAACGATCATATAAATGACGAAACTTACCAAATTCAAAATGTACTCATACATTTAAAATCTTACCACACTAATATTTAAACGATTTCTGCGATTTATTATAATATTAATTATAATATAATGTTTTGTGCATTTCACCCACCAAATTAATTTTGTTTTGGCCAATTCGGCTTTGTACCGATGATGTTTGCAGCTGATTAGCTGGAATTATCAATGATATTTTTTGTTTGCGTCTCTTTCTGTTAAATACAAGCCATTTTAAGGAGTGATTTCAAATATTTAACTGCATTAAAATCCACGTAATCATTCACATTAATCAGATTAATTAGCGACTATATGAACGGGGCAGATGTGATTACACGCCTGCAATAATCCACCTAAACACAAATTGACTTTAGGCAACTTTTGATCATTAAAAGAGATTTAATGATGTTGTCAATGTCACAACTTTCACCTCGTTCATTGCTGTAATTTTTGCGGAAATCTAATTATCATTAAAATTAGCTCACTGGCCGTAGATTTTGTACCTGTTTGCACTGTAGCCCTATCAAATAAACGTTTTTCATTAATCAGATTTAGCACTTACTGGTATGTAAACTGGAAATATGTCCTAACAAACCTGCAAAATCCAACATAAATACAATTTAATTTCTGCATCTTTCTCTGTTCTCTCACTTATCGGCATTATTTCACAAGCAGTTAATTGTCGCAGTAACCAAATCGCATATGCATAATTCACAGGTAATATTTCCTAACTGATCTCATTTCCCCAATCTATCTATCTATCTATCTATCTATCTATCTATCTATCTATCTATCTAATTTTGGCTTGTTTATTTTTCATCCCTTACAGATAGCTTTTATTTGCAAATTACACCTCTTAGATTACGGTGATGAATTATTCCAAATTAAATTATATGAAGGGCTCACAACATCAAATTAAATATCCAAGGTCAAGAAAGTGTTACATTATTCGTGGTATCTTTCTTATAAAGATCATGGAAAATCTACATTTTGACTTGGGTACGTTTTGACCTGATTCTAGCTGTAGTGGTTACAGTTTGGGACATACATTATCTAACGTTTAATTTAAATATCATAATCACCTGATTATTTCCAAGATTCTAGTGCAGAGCTATACATTTGTTATGTCAGTATTAAACTCGGTTACTGGCTCTACAATTTCAAAAGTTATTGCAAGTGGCACATTCATTTAATAAAGAAGTGTGAAAGTCATAAAATACTAGATAACATGTTTGAGAGAAAAGAAAATTATAATTCAATATACAATTTAGTTCAAACGTTGCATTTTATTCCTACAGAAGTCTTTGACATTTCTCCAGTTCTTGTGTCTTAATTCCGGCTCAACTCTCAAACAATTTTCAATTTCTTTCTTTCCCGGAAGCGTCTTTCTAAGAATTTGCTTGCCAAGTTGTTTCATTACCGCTGCCTTCTCCTCTTCGGTCCAAGGTCGTCTTTTTACAGTTGTTCTCTTATCAAGGCTACTTCCTGTGGGCACAGCCACTTTAATAGTCACATTCTCTCTCTCTCTAATGGCTGGTATATACTGGCATCTGAAAGGTAGACGAGACGTTTCACGATATAATTAATTCATATGATATAGCAGATGTTTAAAATGTATGTTTTCGCAAACAGAGAGGCAACATTTAAAATGTATGCTTTCGCAAACAGAGAAAAGCTACGTTAAAAATCATAATCACATCACACCCGTCCTTTCGTCCACTACCTTCACTGATGTGCATCAGCCCACCCACCCATCCATCAATCAGGTTCACTTATTATTGAGGTCTAAAAGTCGTACAAAGCCCTAAATAAATTTTGTAAAGAATTGCCTCCGTTACATGTCCTTATTATTCGACATGATAACAATCGTTTCTGATGTCACTTCGACTCGCTGACATATTATAATGAATAGCACCATAAATAAGAAAGACTATTGCTCCTTGTTACATTGGGACGAGACAGACGGACGGGCGCAGTTCCGTCAAGATGGTAATAGGCCGAATCCAAAACACACCATATGAAACTTTATATTGTTTGTCTAGTTTGATGTCAGTTGCTTATGAATAATGTTAAAGATTTACCCATGACTGTATTCTCATCGTCCGATTCATTGTCAATTTCACCGCTGTCATCATCATGTTGTATTTCTGCAATAGGAATTACACACATAAGGACCAACCTAAGTCGAATGTAATGATTTTAGGGGTCATAGGAATCTGAATGAGCTCATTATTTCTTAGTCTCTTTAATCAAAGTCGATAATAAATAGCGACCAAGGACTTATTTATTTGATTACCTGCTGCGTGTTGGAAATGCTAATTCCTCTCCTTTCTTGGTACAATATATCATAAACGTATTCAAAACTTCGTCTATATTCACTATTATTATATGAATATAAGTATGAAAAGGACACATTCTTTCAATATTTAATAGCAGCTAAATGCTGCTAACTCATACCATAGCCGACATAGTCCCCATGCTGTAGAAATTCAGTAATAATTCAGAATTAAGACAGTGTGTTGAAAAATTACGAAACATAATTTTTAACAATTTAACTAAGCGGTGACGGTATATGTTTAATGCCTGAATATGGATTACGCCTCATAAAGCAATTTTGTTTCGACTTCAAGAAGAGAACCTTGTCATTATATTGCCAGACATATTGAAAGTTAAATTATCGAACGTTTTAGTATACTGGAAATTATTTTCATTTGTCATTTGTAAACATGTTAGTCAACAACGGTTTTAAAGGTCATTTTAAGTTGTAAATGAATAACAAAACAAAAAATGAACCACATTATACAATCCTTCGTCGGGTTGGATGTCAATATTTTCCAGTCTCTTCCCTGCATTATTGGCTATAGTCCCATTCTCCATAGCGAGGAGCAGCTTTGAAAGCTTGGAGACCTGCAGGGTTCCCTCTGGTAGTCTGTCACATTGCCTATGGACACGAATGTCGTGACCCATGAACTGTGCTAGCAGGTCCATCTCTTGCTCGTGAAGATTCAATATCTGGGACATTGTTGCCACATGTTTGCGCAGTTTGGTGGACCGGATGTGCTCTGGATGGAGAGCGCCGCACTGGGAAGAAACTTTTTGGCCTTGCAAATAGATACACATTGTTGGGATCCACACTAGCAATAGATCTGTTTTGAATCAGCAAGCCTATCGATTCCTGAACCGAGCTTGTTAGCAGTACAGGTACGGTGCTGCCCCTTTTTCCTTTAATTTCAAGGCGTGTAAACAGCTTACACAAACCTTGTTCTATAGTGGAAAGCATTTCTCCGATTTCAGCTTGTGCAACGGCGTTTTTTTTATGTAATGGCTTACTTCAGTTCTTGATACTTCTCCTTGTCTTCGCCGATTGAATAAGATGATCTGGACCAGGCTAATCTCATTTAATGCTGGCCATGTCGCTTTCCTTTCTTCCATGGATGCAGTTTCACTCACCAGAGTAATTCAAGTTCAAAGTTTCATTTTGAAGGTGCTTTGTTAAGACTTTCACGTCGTTCGCAAGGGGTAGAATCATAGCTGAGTTTCGTTTCTTAAGTTGCAATGTTCGTAGTGCATGAGTTGAGACTTCGTCCGTCCATTTCAACTCACAGAGTGTGCTAAAGGCATCAGCGCGTGTTGTAGTCTCCACATTGTAAAGCATCTCCTTTCATGATCTTTGCGCATTTCCTTAATGTGTGTCCTAACTTTAAAACTAGAGATGGGGTGGCATACTCATGTGTCACTTCATTGAACTGTGACACCTCCCGTGCTGTTTCAACGGCATCTTTGAATTTTGTGGGTTCGATAAAGTCTTTTAAAGAACTTTCGTATACGCCAGTTCTTGTCCTCAAACATACAAGAAGCCTTCCCAATTCTCTCATTTTTGATCTAATGTACTTGTGGGCATCTCGCTCATGTCCTACTCTAAAGGCTTCCTTTCTTGCTAGCTGCAAAATGAACGTGTCACTTTTGCACACTCTGGATAAGCTATCACTCCTCATGGTTGCAAGAACTTTCCTTAGAGCTGCATTGGCTTCAGAGGGAGTTGGTAACAACATTCGGCTTTTTGAAAGAACCCTTTGACGCGACTTTCTTTTAGTGTTTGACTCTGGTTTTAAAGGACATTTATGTCGCCACCGCTCTTACTTGGCATACTACCCATAACAATACTCACACGGTGTATATGAATGAGCTGAAGCATGCGTTGATGGTCGGTATTAAACCTAAAGTCTGCCTTCTCCTCTTCTCAGAACTGCGCAGTTATGGACGTGGTTTGCCAAGATGTCTTAGTTTACAAAGCATAGCTGTTTTCTCCTTGCCATCTGTCTCACCCATATATATATGGCTACCTCAGATTCATTTGTGTGCATATTTATAAGATGCCTCGTTAATTTGGAATAAGCTTTCTCGCAGTACAAGCAGTAAGCTTTTTTGTCCCATTTCCGAGCTCCTACTTCGTTTGAAGTGGTCATCACATGAATTGATGAGAAACCTTTGCAGCTCGCAACTTCAGCATGTTTGTTATTTGCCTGTTAAGTCTGATATTTCCATTGCAGTGCTCTGTTTTTTTGGGTTCGCCTTCGTTTGGGGCAATGTAACAGCTGAATACTGCACTCTTATCAATTTCTGCATATGTTTCCCTACTATTGAATTTGTCTTTCTCTGAACCCTCAAAATTTGATTCATTTAGTTCTAATTCAGACTCATCCGATGTTTCGCTTTCTTTCGATGGATTGTACACACTTTCAGAGCTATAATACAGATCTAAATCTTCTTTATCAGAAGATGATACGGTGATCTCCTCTGTGGAACCTGCACAGTTATCTTCATTACCGTTCGCGTTCTCCGTGTCGTTTCTAGCCATAGTAAGCATTGCTGTATTTTCTTCTAGGTGTCCAAAGTCCATGTTAGTCCTGGTTAGATCAGTTGGATCGTTATTTTCGCTGTCAGTGTTCATAGCTTTGTTTTGTCTCATTGTATTACAAATACGGTCGGTCTCGACTTGTGTATCCACATTCTCTGTTATGTTTCCAATTTGTGTCATTTCGTTAGCAAGGAAATCCTTGCTTTGGTTGATACTGTTCTTAGTGTGGCCACTTGCATCACTGAAGTCATACGGTTTAGGGACATCATTTTTTTTCCTCGCCGTCTTTCTGTTTAACACTACTCACTGCCCCTGGTAGCTTTCTTGAGACTGAAAAAAAAAAATGAACACTGGTTTATTGCTTTTTTGTTGTTTATTTTTATTATATTTGTATACTCTACTTCAAGTGGCTGTGGTGCAGTAGTTAGCGCGTTGAACTCATGATTTGAAGGAGTTCGAATTGTGCGACCGGAACAGCCAAAGTCAGCCGAAGTGGCTTGTCCTTAGCAAGACACTTCAGATTACTTTTCTGGACCATATCCTACCTTCATGTCTTGTTATGTTACAGTCGCGACAAGTTGCGCAAGAAGACCTGCCAGCAGGTTTTAACAAGCATTTGCACCGCCGATTCAAACAACAAAGGCAACATTACCGAGGATATTAAGAAGGACACAAGAACAACCGTGGAACTGGGGCTGCGCTAACTGGACCAGAAGTGGAACCAGGTCAAATTCGTAATAAAGATTAATGTACCACGGATATTAATTAAAACAACAATAGCAACTGGAGAGACAATTACAAACTTGCCAGCAGCGATGAGTGAAGTCTAAGAAGACGGTGAAATTGGAGAAGCTGTTTGTATGCTCGCAAAAGGCAACCGTATTCTTGATGAAGATGTTAGCGATAAAGTTGCCAAAATACCAAACGTGCCACCCAAGTACAAACCGCAGATGCAAACATCGGTTCGATAGTTTAACAACGTAGTTCGTGAGTTGTGTGTGTGTGTGTGTGTGTGTGTGTGTGTGTGTGTGTGTGTGTGTGTGTGTGTGTGTGTGTGATTTGGATTTTTAACGTAGCTTTAACAAGTTTTCAGTCATATCGCTACGATGTCTACGATGTTCCAGTTTATAATGATGTTTGGCACTGGGGCATCGTGGCGCAGACAAATTGCATTATGTCTCTCCCAGTCACACTATCCTGACACCAGGAAGACCAGTCCTAACACTAACCGCTTAATGTTGAGCACCAAGCGAGTCAACTATTAGTACGAAGCTCAGTATGTGCACAAGATGAATTGGCCGAGGCTCTGGAGGGAACAACCACATACATATCTGGAACAACAAATCGAGTAGCACATCTACTCCAAAGCGAATAGCAGCAAATAAAAGAAGCAAGTCCAATTTTAAACCAGCCATAAACGTGTATCACCAACGGCGAAAAACCCAGAAGGACGACAATTTGGTACAGATCAACAGTTTAAAAAGTGAATAGCGCAACAACCCCCCAACTCAGTTTAGTACAAAGGAAGAACAATCCAAATGGATAATAGAATCAATAATAAAGTGCTGCCAGCAACTATCGAAACAACTAAATGGTCTCGATGGACTATGTGACCATGGCGACCTAAAGGATCTATTGCAAACACTTGTGAGACCAATTCGTGAGGGCAACAACTCACCAGAAGTCAGTAATGAGGTCAAATTAATTTGTCAGTGATTGCTCACCAATGACATCATGGACAGAGAAACATATCGCGTGTTGATGCATGAAATTGTTGAAGATATCACTGAAGTATACTTACGACACCGATGATATGTTCTTAGGCTACTTTGCGCAAAGTCAACGATACGATACAACAGGTTGTCATAAGTACAACCCAAAGCGTTACCTCGATGCTCACAATCTCATCAACGAAACCAAAATTCAGTGGAAAGTTTTCTACACTGGTTAGCGCTGGGAAATCATGCACACTTGAGATCGCACTTGCGTCGCCGCGAGTATATTACAATTGGTCTAATATCTGATCCAGCAGTGGTCTGTCTGCGAACAACACATTTATATTTGCACAAGATCGTGGAACATATTCGGGTATGGTAGAACTTCCTACAAGAGAGTATGATATTACTGCAATCAATGATGAGATCCGACGAAGAATTTTGGTGTTGACCGGTAAAGACTCAGCAATGTCTATAGTGAACATGAACAGTCTTTGGGGATAGAGACTGTGACGCATATCAGGAATCTAAAAAGGCAAACCCATATTTTGATATTACTCAATTTTAATAGCCTTTGCGTTTTGCGTAGAAAGAGAGCGCGTTGATTTAAAATTAAAATCGCTAGTAGTAATGACACAGTCTTGAAGAAGTCTTTCACTTTTCATGCTGCCGTAATTTATTAATAACTGATTGCTGGAGCAAATTGTAGTATTCATTATTTCAAAATATCGTCTATGAAACTGCTGGGTTTAGCTTATTTAATTAAGTCTGTAAGTTATTATTATTATTATTATTATTATTATTATTATTAAATCAGATAAATATAGATACATCAACCCTGCATATTATCCACCTAGTCAAAGATCTTGTTCTACGGGCACACTTCGAAGTTTGTTAGAAATCCTTTTTTGGATTTATGCAACCATGATCTGTGTAAACCAGTTAAGCCAGTTTGATGTTATAAAGCGTGATTGTTACAAACACGTTGTGCCAGTCATTTAATGTAATGCTCTAGACAAACTGAAGACAAAATTAAAATCGTATAATATTTGTTCAAGTTATGATGGAAGCAAGAAACTGTAAACGACTATAGTAGAAGTCACTTGGGTCATGTAGGCATTCAACACCGACTATTTCAGTAATGGGTGTCATTGTATACACTGTGATTCTACATACCTTGAAGTGGAAAGTATTCACTTCATTTGGATTCGTATACATCCATATTCCTTTGGAAGGTCATTATGTAGATGCCCCGAGAGGTGCATAAGGCAAAGTCAATGTTAATGTGCGTAGACGTTTTGGATTAAATGAACCTAAAGGTGTGATCCAGTACAATCAGGACTGAATGTCGCGCTGTGACGTCACAATGAAAACTACGCATATTGATAAACAAATTCGTACTACCCTCGATTGTTACAATTCCACTCGCCGCTTTCTTATTTTAACCCAAGTTTAGTACATGACCACCATTGTAAAAGTCCATAGCGACAAACAATTTTTGTCTGGAAGTTTCTTGGTGACAGTTAAGGTGTAGGGCATTCAATTGTCAGAATTTAATAGACTTTGTATAAAGAAAATTAGTGTTAAATTTTAAGAGAACAATTCATATTTAATTAAAAATGAGTAAATGCACATACATGACCCATGTGACTTGTATTATAAGAAAGGACGAACAGACAGACGAAATTAGTTAACAATTACATGAGCTCAACTAGCATAAAGGTCAGTACAGCTACAATTGTAATACGCTCCATATTTCCAGTTAATTTAATACCTTGCCTAGTGCAGCATTCACTCTGTAAATAATTTCGTCATCGAACTCAATCATGAGTGTATCATCATCAGTGTTTTGCTAGGTTAGAGTTTTACTTTATTAATTATTGAGATGATTGGTGGAGTTTTAAGTCAGATAGTTGAATCATTATTCAATAGATTCATTGTGTTATATGGAAAATATCAATAGTTTTCTTATTTTTTTTTTAACGTTTTTAATTAAAGGGCAGCTAAAAGTACATACGCTCATATATTTTCACAATCAGTATCTTCATTGAACTGTTTTTGTCAGCTAGAAAACGGACTATGGGTAAATTTTAGGCGTTTCATAAACAGTTAGTAATTGCTAATTAATTAATTTGTTTGAACTTGATTTGCCATTCCATCTCATTAGACAACAGAATTACATATCCATAAACGAATAACAATTCCAGTCCAAATCTGCTAACACAAAGACATCTCAAAGGAAGTAACAGCTGAGATGGATCAATTCTTTTAGAAGGGATTCCCAAGCAAAATTGATACGTACATAAAAGAAACGGAAAAGAAAGAAAAATATATCAAAGAGACATGATTATTGGAAATTTAGTAAGCACATTATTGCAACAATCAAAGCGTTAACTAGAAAATACTTTATTTAATACAGACTAATCTATATAATTCGTGAATAATATGCTTAAAAGCGTTTATGGTTTTACGGTCGTGAGGATTATATATATATACAGTACAGATTTTCTCTTCTAACGAGTGGAATTCCAACGGTATCAATACTACAAATGTTGGGTTTCTTTCTTATGGCACATGTTTTAATTTTGCGGCATTGTTCTTGATGCCTTGATCAGCTCTTGAAAAGCAACTTATTCCGCAAACATAAAAGTCGTCTGAGAAGTTTGATCTAATTCTGTAATCACTGACTAATATTAAAAGCATTGACTACTTAGGAAACGTTTCTCACAGAAACAGAAATTAGTATAATGAAATAGAAGAAAAGGGATTTCACCAAATTGCAGTGTACACTTGCAGAGAACGTAAATTCCACATCCAGCTGTTTTGGGTTTGTTTTCTCCCCTATGTTAAGAAACTTCAAATTTTCCATTTTAAAATAGAATGGTTTTAAGAACTAACCGTTGTGGCAGTTTTACAATGATAATTATTGAGGAATGAAGCTAAAGGTTGGCCACTGAAATTAGTCTTATACTTTCTGAACAACACAAACATGGATGCATATAAGAAAGGTATCAGAATTCAAACTCCTGTAGCCTATGCGATAAGAGAGTCCGCCTCGGATGCGGAGGGTCGCGGATTTGAACCCCGGCCGAATCATACCAAAGACTTATAAATATGGTACTAGCAGCTGTCTGGCGTGGCGCTCATCATTAAGAGGATAGCATCCGAAAAATATGACTGGGTGGGACATGATGCCATATGTCTGCGGCATGATTCCAAAATCTATTAAATATCACAGTGTAGACATCGTAGCGATATGAAACAGACTGTTAAACCTACGTTAAAAAAGAATTATAAAAATCGACAAGACAAATCACAAAATTCAAACTACATACACCGTGAAGTTTCCAATTAAACACAAATGTAATTTGGTCTCTACCTTATAACACTCATATGAGAAAGTACTATAAGAATTTTGCTAAAAAAGTATTGTTTTACATACACAAAGAAAAGCTTGCGCCTAATTCCTGTAAATAAGGATTTGAGAACCAGCATCAATTATGTTATTAATAATTAATCTCCAAAACAAATTGTACAGGAAGGAACATATGGTCTCTAACATGAATAAAATGGCAGAGAATACAAACATACTATTAATGACTACTATAACTGTTACAACTAATTAATTGATATTGGATTTTCTTTTCGTTTCTTTTGGCCTTTTGCATTATGGACATTTACGACCTAACTGGTCATTTTCTACAGTACTGCAGGAACTATGGACAAATTAATTGTTTTAGATGAGAATTTCTGAAAGTTATATAATACTATAGTACAATCCATATTTGATCGAAATGTGAATAACTTGCATAAAAATCGGATATATTTAGTTTTACTGGTTTTCATCATAGGCGGACTTTACACCTACTCCCCTTTTCTATGTTATTTTTGCAATGGTCATTAATTAATAGGATTATTGTATGCTCTGAAAGTGTAATATTTTGTTCCCAAATCATATTAATGATTAATTACAAACATGTATTGTGTATTTCTACCTTAGACACACAAATATGTCGGCCGACCCGGTTTTTCGTTGCCAACCCTAACACTTTTTTCCCTTCGGGATTGAGAAAAAAATGGAACCCTCCCCCCGCCCAAGCCTCACAATTGATTTGTGCATCTAATTGAACTGGTTTTGTCCAGTACTTGAAGTGCTTAGTAATATACTAAGTGCAGTGCAATAGGAACCACACAAATTATTTTGTGGGCCTTAGCAATGATTTTAGCTACAACCTTTTGGCTTGGGGATGTAGAGTTTGCCCAGTCTGCCCTCCAGCATGTCGAAAGAGGCAACTGATGGAGGCAAGGGCTGCGGTAGCTAAGTAATTAGAGCGCTGGACTTGTGCACAAAAGGATGCAGTTTCGAATTGGACCAGTGGATTAGCTCGGGTGGTTCGTCTTTGAGCAGGCAGGCAACTCCAATTGTCTCTTCGCTAAATTGCCTACTTGTTTTGCCGTTGTAAAAACACCAAACCATCCCAAATTATTCTTCCTTTGAAACATGTTGTATCAATGTTTGTTTTGTTTTTCTGTAATGAGTAGGGGATGATGTCCGTCTCTGTCTACAATATTGTCTCCAACACAGCTCTTTAAAACGTTAACATTCTATGTAGTACTGTCAACTCTTGTTTCAACGAACAAGCTTTTGTTCAGTCGTATTGTTGTACAACGAATATTTCGTTTCAAAAGTCGTGTCTTTAATTTATAAACGTGGTCCTTTTCTGATCGTTGACAAACCAATGTGTCGGTGAGAAGAATGAGTCAGCTATATAAATATACTTCATATCTAATATTATCGTACATCTTTTAAACTCCTGTGCACATCGTTCTACATAAGAAACTCATTTCCTAAACAAAACGTGTTTAGACGTTTATTTTCCATCATATTCCAGGTAAAAGTTAAATCACAAGGAACGGCAATGCCATTGTAGAAACAATATATAATGAATCATGCATGTTTGTTACTGACAATTTGCTGTCTGAGTCAGAACCTGAATATCGGTGATAATGACAAAATTTACTATCTTATATGTTTGGTCAATTGCAGACTTTACACGGATATGAATATTCCGTTCGGATAACTGCTGTTTCAGTGAGAATTTAATGTATAGTTTGTCACTGCGAACGATCTGAGAGAAGAATGTCTTTATATTGTTTTTGTTTCTTGTGGGGTTTTTTGTTTACTTTTTGTGTTTTGTTTCCCTTAGGGTAATTTAATGTGAAAGAACGTAGAATATTGCAATAGAACTCGAGATACAAATATTTTCAATTGATCAATTTTGTAACGTATGGTTCAGCATTATCAAACAATTCAAGGAGTTCAGCTGCAGACTTTTGATCTCTGCTTAATGTTTGGCCCTTTGACCTTCTATCGCAGCCTGGTAGTACATTGGCATCGAACAGCAATTACTGTCAATGCAAACCATGCCTAAATATCCCATTTTTTATTTGCGAGTAGTATTCATTTTAAATAAGTACAAACACTTTTAGTAGTGATACTTTTAATATTATGCAAAATGATTCCTAGCAAAATGCAATTAATGAATACAAACATGAAATAATCACAATTTTCAGATCAAGCAAGGTATATACATAAAATCGATACATGAAATGCAATTCCATTGTAATGTTACATAATGACTATTTCATACAAAAAAGAAATTAGAAATCTGATAAAATCATAATATTCAGTTTGATTGAAGGGTATGAACTAAAAAAGTATAATTTGCATGTTTGTAACATTTCGCTAACACGTGAAGAAAAGAAGTGTCAATGCAAAAACCATCAAGTTGTGCGTTGCACGATTTGCTCACAGTTAATTGGTTTCAATTCTATTGCCACAACCTTAAGATACATTAAACGTCACAGTGATCCATATTCCCCTTATTCTGGCTTTGGTTAACTTCTTGGGTTCCAGTATGCTATATGGGTTCTTTCTTACGTCTGACTCGTGAAACCTGATGAAGGGAAGCATCCTGATAATTACTTTACCCGTAATGACCTATATTTCATCCTGCTTTCACTTGAAATGTTGTGTTTAGAATAACTTTCGTGCACACATATGGTTTTAGAGATATGAAACTTGATAACTGTATGCATCTTTGTTAGAACTTCACCTTGCAGCCAAACATCACTTACCTATCTTGCACGCTTTAGTCAAGTAACTGTTTTTGTTCAGCTCACGATATAATACCTTTCTTTATGTTGTATAATTGTAAATCACTATAATAACCTCTTTATATCTTGCTTTCTGTCAAAATAAAATCTGTTATGACTGTGTTCTTAACTACTGGGTAAATACGAGTGTGTCTACCATGAACGAATGCCTATATCAGCGACCTTGTAAGCATCCTTATTTGGAGGGCTTGGTCGAGGGGGTATGAGATCTGGTGCGAGCAGCAAGGAGATGGATGTCATAACCCGCGGACTCAGGTTCGACCGTCATTGGGATATGAATGAAAAATGTTCTAAGCTGAATTATAATACGCTCTCTCCATGTCTAAAATTTCACTTCATTTTAGCACACATTATCCTGCAGAATCCAGGGATGGCACTTTCCGCTCTGTACGGTGTATATTTGTACCTCGTTATAATAACCTCTGTAGAAATATAGAGTTGCTTAGATGACAATTACTGGGAATATAGGCTGGTGTGTCTACTGTGTACGATTGCATATATCATCGACTTTGTATCATACTTACTTTGGGATGTGTGCATGGATGAGTGATGATATGCACGATAGCTGGTGCATACTGGCAAGTCAATGAGCGCCATAACCCGCTGACTCAGGTTTGAATATTAGTGAAGTGCGAATTAAAAATGATATAACCTGTGTTATAATATTCTTTCTCCACGTCACTTCACATTATGACGCATCATTCTGTAGGATCTAGGGATAGCATTTTCCTCTCTGTATGGCGTATGTTTGTGGTAGAAATACTGTATGTCTGCTGAGATGAAAATTGATTTGGTTCGATTTCATTTTTAGAGCGGTTTTTTTTTTCTCCACTTTTAGCACAAAAACTTGTTCTTATTATTTCCAATGTAGATTCTCTACAGGTTTTTAATCTTGTTATTTGCAGTTAAGTCGGCCATATTTGACGGTGTATCAGCTTCAACTGTGCAACCTTAAACGTACTCAACTCCCAGCAAGTTCAGTCAAATTTAAGCACATTCTGTAAAGCGAGGGCTTTATTTTACAAGAAGTTGTTTCAATAATTTTTGTTTCAATTTGTTTTATAAATGGCGGTCAAATTGGTTGGAGGCAATATTTGTACAACTTTGAAAGATCCACAGTAGAGGATGGTTCATGTCTTGTTTGACACGATTCTGATCCGTGGTTTTTGCGAGGAAGTCATGGGAAAGGTTTTTAAGTTTAGTAATGACGGCCGTAGTTGATAGCGGGTCGGCATCGGTTGTAGAACTTCAAATCTCGTTATGTCAAGATGAGTTCTGTCAGATTTGGTCCAATTAGTTTGTGATTTTTGAGAAGTTATTTAACGTTTTGTTTCTCTGTTTTTAGTAACGGAAACAATATTGTATTAAGAACCAGTATTACTAATGAAAGCTTGAAAGGTTGTCATGGCGAAACGTTTCCTGTTTACTTTGTCTAATTCGTATTCAGTTTAAATAAAACGTATCAGTAAATGTAACATATGGGGTGCAAAATATTTCACATACATTTAAATCTCTGATTTTAGATATAATTTTCAATGCAGAATTTGAAAACATATAAAGGAAGTGTAAAGAACTATCAATGAATGTTAAATTATGTCTACCAAGGAAACGTTCCAGCGCAAATTGATCAATATTCTTTTCTATTTCATCAAGATTTTTACTACACAAGAAAACTGAACATTTACTTTTCAGTATGTTCGTGTATTGTTAAAGAGGTCCAACTGTATAACATTTTGTGCAACAGGTCACATAACAGTTGCCGGTTTTACTTAGCAGTCAATGATAGTATTGTAAGCATACAAAGCCAGGCAACTCCCATACCTTCATATCAAGTAAATGTATCCCCCATTAACATAGTGATACGTTGTTTCAGATATAAAGACATAAGTAATAGACATAGATGATGCTCATAGTTATGCTCAACCAAAAATCTCCATCTTAACTTGTGAACAAAATTTTATCAAAAACTGATGAGAAATAGAGTCTCTTGATATGTTAAAAGATCTGCCAATCAAATGCAAGGTCGCCTCATTATGTATATCATTAATGGTAAAGGTAGTATCAAATTTAAAAAAGAATAAAATAATTGTGATCTGATGCCATATAAAACGTCTGCAACGACAGATCGGGTCTGATTGTCAGTCACCAAACAAAGAACATAGCGGTTGGAAAAAAAGTAAAGCTACTAAATCCATGGCGATGGCAATGCTATGGGTATTTTGTATTTGGAGTCAAGAACACAACATTACTATTATAATTATGAAATTTACCCTATTTAAGTAAAACATTCCAAAATTACTATTAATCTCCATCCTACAATAAAATCAATACATGTTCATTTCAAGCCTGGGTAAAAACCTTAAGCATATAACTTTCATGCCTAGGAAAATAAAGAAAGGTAAAATACTAATCCTCCAATCAATCAAAAGGTCATGTTCTGTAAGTGTAGTCACGACAAACCCAAATAACCTTCTCCAGTATCAGATACCTGTCAGTAACCATGGATGGGTAAACAAAATACAGTTATAGTATTATTGTCTGTATTATGGATGAGTGCAGTTCGAATGTTTTCGTTAATTCATCCTGACTTCGTTTTCCTTTGGTCAAGTGCTAAGCTGGGAGAAACCTCTTCATAAAAATGTTGACCACAAATGAATAAAGAAAACGTTACACTATTAAATTTGGGAATAACTTAACAAAATACTTTCACACAATCCTTAAATTGAAGTCACTACCACAGTCATCATCTACGCTATGGCTAAGCAGGAAAGACAATACATGTATTATTTAAACTCCTGGCTTATGTGTTAGCTAATTAATATCCTGAACAATTTGCAAATGCAACAGAGGAACCGAGATAAAGGTGTCGGAAATATTGTAGCAATAGAAAACGATATATTTCAGCATAAAACCAAATCCCAGTCAAATGCACAAAAAGCACAGAACGTTATATAATTTCATATCAGATTTTGTATAAATTATCAGACACCAGTTTTATTGTCTCAATTTCCGTCTTAAACAGAGTTTTGATTACTATGTAGAACAACATGGCTAGCATTGTTTGTATACATTTCAACTTGAATTGAAATTGAGCCATGTACCATTTTGATAGAAATACAATGTACTGGGTCTACCAATTATAAGCTTTATAAATATTTTGAATCTTTGCTACTCTATATCTGCAGAAACACTAAGTATTGAAAGAAGGCGTTTAATGAAAAGAAGTAAACTCTTGATTCGATGAGAAATGTTCAGTAATTTAGTAAAATTAGGGAGAGTCATAAATATCCACAGGTGAAGTTTTCTGAGTGAGGATAAGGCACTGGATGAAGACATATACTGGCTGCCCGTGGTAGCTGCTCAGTATACAATAATGTACTTTTTATCTGATGTTACAATCTATGTTAAAATTACAGAATCGTTATAAAATTGACTTAAAAGTCAGTCTAATCTCCACTGTTATTGTGCTTCACGGCCTTGTTTTTTTTATAGTCATAAAATCTAATTTTGCCATGAATTCAAGATAAACAAATTTAATTTCAGCATTATCACAATGTCTACATTTTCGAACCATCCAACATGTATTCATTGGATCAAAATATTTAGTATTTTTTAAGTTTACATACATACTACTCAGATTTGTTACAACTTGGTTCGGTACATATACAATTCATAGATGTTTCTATTCCTAATGCAAGGCTGGATTACCAAGTAATCACACTAAGCATGGCTTGAGGCACCAGTTCAATAGAGGCACCAGACAAATGAAAATTAACTGTTGATAAAACTGAATGAATTATATGATAATTTTGACTTGCATGTACGAGTATTTTGATCATCGTTTTAAGCTTTAAATATTTTACTTGTTTGTGAGTTGCACATTTTGTAGGAAGAGGAGGTAGGGGGGCACCATCATATTTTTTGTGCTTGTGGGAAATGGAACGCCTTAATCCGGCACTGTCCTAATGAGAGATAAAGTTCAATTAATACCCCTGAATCTACTTTGTAGCATCAACAGTAAATGAGATCCAATAAGTAGATAAAATGAATGTCATGGATTTGCTTTAATTATTGTTGCTGTAATGACACTGGCTGAATGAAATTTTCTAAATGTTAAAAAAAAAAGAAAAAAAAAAAAAAAAAAATTACGTGACTCCAATTTCATGCTTAATTAAGTTATAGAGTGTCCAGATTTTCAGACTTGGCACATATACTTGGGTTCAGTGTCCAAAGAAGTTGACGCACAAAATACAGAAATACAAAGCTTGTTTGTTCAAGGTCCACTGGCAAACATTTCACTCAGCAAAAATATTATAATTGTTATTATTACACAGTGAATCAAGCACAAATTGTATAATTGTTATTATTACATGATGAATCAAGTACAAACTGTATAACTGCTATTATTACACGATGAATAAAACGCATACCTCGTATGTTCGCTGGCAAACATTTACACCGAGGAGAACATGTATAATTGGTGTTATTGCATGATGAATGAAGCACAATTTGTACCTCACATGTTCACTGGAAAATAAGTATATTTGGCAAACCTTGTACAATAATTCCTACATTATGAATCATATATAGTCTGTCCTTCCCAAGTTCACTGGGAAGTATGGGCATGCAGAAAACATTGTATAATTGTTATTACATGATGAATCAAGCATTGTTTCCACAAAGGTCACTCGGAAACATGTACACTGGGCAAAACAATGTATAATTGCTTCTTTTACATAATTAATCATACTTGGTTTGCCCTTGATAAGTATACTGGCAAACATGTATACTTAACAACCATTGTTAATATCATTATTAATATTACATGATGCAACATACGTGGTTTGTCTGATGTTCACTGCCTTATCAAGATTTGGAATCAGAGTACACTTTGTTACCATGCTGCATATCTTAGTGCTGTCGCTCAATGGCTTCTCAAGTCATCAAGATTTAGGATCAAAGTACACTGTGTTACCATTCCGCATGTCTCTGTGGTGTCGCTCAATGGCTACTCAAGTCATCAAGATTTAGGATCAAGGTACACTTTATTATCATTCCACATATCTCTGTGGTGTCGCTCAATGGCTTCTCAAGTCATCAAGATTTAGGATCAAAATACATTTTGTTACCATTCCACATATCTCTGTGGTGTCGCTCAATGGCTACTCAAGTCATCAAGATCTAGGATCAAAGTACACTTTGTTACCATTTCGCATATCTCTGTGGTGTCACTCAATGGCTTCTCAAGTCATCAAGATTTAGGATCAAAGTACACTTTGTTACCATTCCACATATCTCTGTGGTGTCGCTCAATGGCTACTCAAGTCATCAAGATTTAGGATCAAAGTACACTTTGTTACCATTCCACATATCTCTGTGGTGTCGCTCAATGGCTACTCAAGTCATCAAGATCTAGGATCAAAGTACACTTTGTTACCATTTCGCATATCTCTGTGGTGTCACTCAATGGCTTCTCAAGTCATCAAGATTTAGGATCAAAGTACACTTTGTTACCATTCCACATATCTCTGTGGTGTCGCTCAATGGCTACTCAAGTCATCAAGATCCAGAATCAAAGTACACTTTGTTACCATTTTGCATATCTCTGTGCTGTCGCTCAATGGCTACTGAAGTCATCAAGATTTAGGATCAAGGTACACTTAGATATGTCAATTTATCTCCCTGCTTTAACTCAGTGTCTACCCAAGTCATCATGATTTAGAATACGAGTACTCTTAGATATTGTACTGTATATCCCACTGCCGTAAAGTCATCCAAATTCGGAGTCTGATCACACTTAGATACATGTTTCATCATGTATCCCTCACCTATGTAGCTCAATGGTTGCTGAAGTCATCAAGATTTAGGATCAAAGTACACTTATATATCAGCCCATTTATCTTACTGTTGTAGCTCAATGGCTAACAAGTCATTAATGTTAGAATCTGCATACAGTTACATATCAGCCTGTTTATCTCCCTGCTGTAACTCAATGTCTACCCAAGTCACCAAGATTTAGAATACGACTGCACTAAGATATTGTCCTGTATATCCCACTGCTGTAACTGCTGTAACGTCATCCAAATTTGGAGTCTGATTACACTTAGATACATGTATCATCATGTATCTCTTACCTATATAGCTCAATGGCTGCTAAAGTCATCAAGATTTAGCTTCAAAGTACACTTAGATATCAGCCCATTTATCTCTCTGTTGAAGCTCAACGGCTACCGAGTCATTACATTTAGAATCTGCATAAACTTACATATCAACCTGTTTATCTCGCTGCTGTTAACTCAATGGCTACCCAAGTCATCAAGATTTAGAATAATAATACACTTAGATATTGTACTGTATATTCCACTGCTATAACTCAATGGCTACCCAAGTCATCAAGATTTAGAATAATAATACACTTAGATATTGTACTGTATATTCCACTGCTATAACTCAATGGCTACCCAAGTCATCAAGATTTAGAATAATAATACACTTAGATATTGTACTGTATATTCCACTGCTATAACTCAATGGCTACCCAAGTCATCAAGATTTAGAATAATAATACACTTAGATATTGTACTGTATATTCCACTGCTGTAACTCAATGGCTACTCAAGTCATCAAGATTTAGAATAATAATACACTTAGATATTGTACTGTATATTCCACTGCTATAACTCAATGGCTACCCAAGTCATCAAGATTTAGAATAATAATACACTTAGATATTGTACGGTATATTCCACTGCTATAACTCAATGACTACCCAAGTCATCAAGATTTAGAATCTGAGTACACTTAGATATTGTCCTGTATATCCCACTGCTGTAACTGTATGGCTTTCAAAGTCATCCAGACTTCGAGTCTGATAACACTTGGATACATGTATCATCCTGTATCTCTCACCTTTGTAGGTCTATGGTTGCTAACGTCACCAAGATTTATAATCCGAATATACTAAGAAGTTATCTTGTACATCTCACTGATGCAGTTCTATGGCTAATAAAGTTATTTAAATTTAGAATACAATTACAAATTAACACTCAGAGAGTTTTACACTGGTCCTATAACTTGATACATATGTGACTTTCACAGAGTTGAGAAAACGTAAAGGATGATCAAACATTACTCATCCACTGATACTTTGAGACAGAAGAAGCTGATGTAAGACGTCCACAAGATTACTATGCCAACTTTAAATTCCAGTAAAATTATAATATTTGTTTCATTAGTAATATTAAGTCAATCAATAGGATGTCAGTATCCTATTTTGTGAATCTGATTTGAAAATTAAAAAATAAATGTTTATACTCTTTATATTCTTGGTAAATGCCCAAATCAGACAGTCCATAATTTAGAAACAATATATACTAATGATTCAAATAGGTCAAACTAAATGATTAAAATTAAATGTGAAACACTTATACTAAAAAACCACACAAATCAATAGTATGGTAATTTAACTACAGAAATGACATGGGTACTGATGTTCCAATTTATCTTTTGTTAGATATTTGAACCATAGACTTCAACACAAGATATAAAATGACACAAAATGGATACAAAACATGATATATACAAATAATTATTGTTCAAAAGATTTAATAAATACAAAATTATCTATCTATTTATCTATCTATCTATCTATCTATCTATCTATCTATATA
>JAECUM010038870.1:0-10133 GCA_016617855.1 Megalonaias nervosa | reverse complement strand
GTGTTGTCCGTATGCAAAGATATGGGTAAACAATGCGGTTGCTTTATTCCAATAACAAACTACAACCAGTGCGATGTGGACGTGTGAGTACAGTTGTGGTCACAAAATTTTAATTATTCCATTCCTTTTGACGGTTTATCATATTTATTACATTAATTATATTTCCGACATGTACGAATATCAGTTCTTCACATAATCGCGATGAAGGTGACTCGTCGAATAAATTGACTGTTTTTCTAATATGTATGATATCTGATAATCATATTCAACTAAATGTCATATCGGTAATTTATTCTTGCTATAACAATAAAATTAGGATTTACAAAATTTGATGGAAATTAGTGAGTTTTAAACGTTATCTGATTACACACCAGTGGTATGTCAAATACCGAATTTACAATTCATAGTTTCCAGTGAATGTTCATTTTACGGATCTTACACGAGAGTCTTGTTTGATATTAAATGTATGAAACAAGTATAGACACATACTAATATCCAACCCTTGCAGCGAGGGCATATTGAACTATTCTACGAGTTTTACAAATTACGTGTCAAATATACACAAATTTGAAATTCTCTTTATCTAACTGAAACAAAGGCTAAGTTTTAAAATCAGTTCATAAGTATATAAAGGGTAGATACCATACGTATAATAGCTGTACCATAAGTATACTTGCTGTACCATAAAATATACTAGCTGTAACATACGTATACTATCTGCACCATAAGTATACTAGCTGTACCATAAGCATACTAGCAGTACCATAAGTATACTAGCTGTACAATAAGTACACTTGCTGTACCATAAATATACTAGCTGTACCATAAGTATACTAACTGTACCATAAGTACACTTGCTGTACCATAAGTATACTAGATGTACCATAAGTATACTAACTGTACCATAAGTATACTAGCTGTACCATAAGTATACTAGCAGTAACATAAGTACACTTGCTGTACCATAAGTATACTATCTGTACCGTAAGTATACTATCTATACCATAAGTATACTAGCAGTACCATAAGTACACTTGCTATACCATAAGTATACTATCTGTACCATAAGTATACTAGCACTACCATAAGTACACTTGCTGTACCATAAGTATACTATCAGTACCATAAGTATACTATCTGTACTATAAGTATACTAGCTGTACCATTAGTATACTACCTGTACCATAAGTATACTAGCAGTACCATAAGTACACTTGCTGTACCATAAGTATACTCTCTGTACTATAAGTATACTAGCAGTACCATAAGTACACTTGCTGTACCATAAGTATACTAGCTGTACCATAAGTATAATATCTGTACCATAAAAAAGTATACTAGCTGTACCATAAGTATACTAGCAGTACCATATGTATACTAGCATCACCATAAGTATACTTGCTGTACCATAAAATATACTAGCTGTACCATAAATATACTATCTGTACCATAAGTATACTAGTATACCATAAGCAGTACCATAAGTACACTTGCTGTACCATACGTACACTACTGTAGTATAAGTATATTAACTTTACCATAAGTATACCAGCTGTGCCATAAGTATATAAATGTAGTATAAGTATACTAGCTGTACCATAAGTATTCTTGATGTACCATAATTATACTTGCTGTACAATAAGTCTACAAGCTATACCACATATATACTGGCTGTAGCATAAGTATACTTGCTGTACCATAAGTATATTAGCTATACCATAGGTATATTAACTGTAGCATAAGTATACTTGCTGTACCATAGGTATACTATAAAATAGCTGTAGCTGTAGCATAAGTATACTTGCTGCACCATAAGTATATTAGCTGTAGCACAAGTATACTTGTTGTACCAAAATTATAGTAGCTGTAGCATAAGTATACTTGCTGTAGCATAAGTATATTAGCTGTAGCACAAGTATACTTGCTGGACCATAAGTATATTAGCTGTAGCATAAATATACTTGCTGTACCATAATTATATTAGCTGTATCATAAGTATACTTGCTGTACCATAAGTATATTAGCTGTAGTATAAGTATAATTGCTGTGCCCCATGTACAATTGCTGGACTATACGTATACCAGCTGTACCATAAAGTATACTAGCTGTACAATAAGTATACTAACTGTACCATAAATATACTAGCTGCTATTGACCAAACTAGTCTACCTTAAAACGCAAGTGATAGTTTTCTTAAAACATTAAAAACTAAAATTTTCACGCTGAAGACCTAGCTTAGTCCCACTTTCTCTGAATCGTTGTTGGAGTCGTGAGTGTAATCAGGATTATTTACAATGTATCCTGTATAACCCGGAATATTTTTAATAACGGCACGAAGAGTGTTCCGATGTCTCAAAGGCCTATATTGATATGCATATTTACTTCTTCCATAACTTATGTCTTCAAGTATATTTTACAATAAAAACATTTGAGTAATGTGGGATTTTGTTAACATCAAAACCATGTAAATCATAAGAAACTGAAATACTTGGTAATGCAAGGAAAGGGCTTGAACATTAGCTTTAAGTGAAACGAATATTAGAAACTAATATAACTGTCCAAACGCTAAAGCGATATGTCTTTTTCGTTTAAATGAAAAACATAATTTTATCCAATAAAAAAGTTTGTTTTAGCAAAGTTTTAAATCGGTAAATCTTTCGAGAAGTGAATTACCGGAAGTTTGGATTTTCTCCAGTATTTCACAAGCCTAATCAGGTTTCTAACTCTCTCTGGCTGCTCTTTGACGAACGCCTGTTGTAGCTTGATGAGGCAGGTGGAGTAAAACTGTCGCAAAGTGTCACTTTTCGTCATGTCTTCGTATATCTCACGCTTGCTTTGGGCTTGTGTAGAAAAAATAAAGAAACCATCAAATATACAGTTTCTTTTTCCATTTTAATGTACTGAATACCAAGATCATAACATAGTACAAGTATTAAATCACAGTTTAACCATGGGTTTTCTTATTATTTAAGAACATAGTGTAATACTTTAAAAACATCTTTTATCTTAGCAAAAACAGGCTTTCTACCGTACTTTTTAGCAGGGCATTATAACAAGCTTTAGACTGTTCCTTTAACAGGGCATTATAACAAGCTTTCGATAGTGCCTTTCATAAAGCATTATACCAAGCTTTCGACAGTGCCTTTTCATAAAGCTGTTACCTTTAACAGGGCTTTCGACAGTGCCTTTAACAGGGCTTTCGATAATGCCTTTCATAAAGCATTATACCAAGCTTTCGACAGTGCCTTTAACAGGGCATTATAACAAAAATTTCCGACAATGCATTTAATAGGGCATTATAACAAGTTTTCGACAGTGACTTTAACAGGGCATTATAACAAGTTTCGACAGTGCCTTTAACAGGGCATTATAACAAGTTTTAGACAGTACTTTAACAGGACGATATAACAAGCTTTCTTGAGTTCCTTTAATAGGGCATTATAACAAGTTTTCGACAGTGCCTTTAACAGGGCATTATAACAAGTTTTAGACAGTGCCTTTAACAGGGTATTATAACAAGTTTTTGACAGTGTCTTTAATAGGGCATTATAACAAATTTTCGACAGTGCCTTTAATATGGCATTATAACAAGTTTTCGAAAGTGCCTTAACAGGTCATCATAACAAGTTTTCGACAGTGCCTTTAATAGGGCATTATAACAAATTTTCGACATTGACTTTAATAGAACATTATAACAAGATTCGACAGTGCCTTTAATAGGGCATTATAACAAGTTTTCGACAGGGCCATTAATAGGATATTATAACAAATTTGCGACAGTGCCTTTAATAGAGCATTATAACAAGCTTTCGGCAGTACCTTTAACAGGGTATTGTACCAGGATTTGTACAATGTTTTATACAGTGTACTACACCAGGGTTTAGCTTTTGTCGTTTTATAGGGCGTTATACCCGGTTTTAGACATTGCCATTTTTTTTAGGGCTTTATACAGCGCATTTACAGGGTATCATACCCGGCATTATAAGATGAGTTTTACAGAGTATTATTCTAGGTTTTATATGTTGTTTGCATAGGGCATTATACAGGGCTTTAGACATTGCCTTTTACAAGGCTTTACATCTGGCCTTGTACAGTGTATTTTACAGGGTATCATAATCGGGTTTAGGCAATGCTTTTTACATGGTATTGTACAAAGCTTTCCTTGGTGCTTTGCTTAGTGAATTATACAAGGCTATAGACATTGACGTGTACGGGACATTATACAAGGCTTGATACAGTGCTTTTTAAAGTGCACTACACCAGGCTTCACATATTGCCTGTTACAACGCATTATACCAGACTTTAGACAATGCCTTTCACAAGGCATTATACCAGACTTTACACGGTGCTTTGAATAGGTATTATATTGGTTTTAGACATTGCCTTTTATAGGGCATTGTGCCGGGCTTAAACATTGTCTTTTATAGGGCATTATACCTGGCTTTATACAGTGCATTTCACAGGGTATTATGTCCGGCTTGATATTATACTTGTTACAGGGTATTATACCAGGATTTATATGGTGCTTTTTATAAGGCATTATATCAGACTTTATACAGTGCATTTATTGGACAGTATATCGCTTATAACGACCTTGTTGTGCCAGCCAATATATTCGGCCCCGACGAAGCATCCAGAAGATGAACCTGGCACAGTCCATATGGAAAATATCACAATCAGAATGACTACATCTTGGTGAAAAGACGATTCAGCACAGGATTGAACATCACCAGAACACCAAGTTTCCAAGGAGCATGTATTGGAAGTGATATGATTTATTTCGCCTCCTCCTGCAAATGGTGAAAAAAGCCTAACCAACCAAAAATCAGACTGGATCTTTAAAAATTGAAAGATCCTAAAGTCACCGATGCCTTTCAAGCAACGACAGGTGGTAACTTCGCACCTCTTATCACCATGGACAACCAAGACACCGATCTAGAGTCCCTAACCACCACATTCAACACAGCTTTGACTGGCACAGCCATCGAGATCATTAGCAAACCTCGTCGGAAAAAGAAACATTGAGTCACAACATATGTCCTTGAGCTATGAGAGAAATGAAGAGAACTGAAAAGGGGAAAAGGAGATGATGAGAGAACAAAAAGTACAGAGAGATAGACAGCATGATCAGGAAAAGCTTGAGAAAGACAAAGGAGTCCTGGATAGAAATACAATGTTGCGAAAACGAAGATAGTCTGAACAGAAACAACAGCCAGAAGGTATTTCAGCTAGTGAAAGATCTCACAACCAGGAAACAAGTGAAAACCATCACCATCCAAGACAAATCAGGAAAATCCCCCCCCCCCACAAGATCAAGAGATCCTCAAGCGATGGGTAGAATACTGCTTAGAATTGTACAATCATAAAACTCAAGGAGATCCAACAGTACTAAAGAAGAAATCGATGATAAACCCATTCTTTGCGAGGTAGTAGAGACCGCAGTTAGGTCACTGAAGAAAGGAATGTCAGCTGAAGTTGACAACATACCAGTAGGACTTATACAAACAGGAGGAGAAAAGATGGTCACATTCTTAACAACAATCTGCAACAAGATATGGCAGACAGGAGAATGGCCCACCACATGGAGTATATCTTTGGTCATCGTGCTCCCCATGAAAGCTAACCTACAGCTAGGCCAAAACCATAGAACCATTAGATTGATCAGCCACCTGAACAAAGTCTTGCTGAAGATAATTCTCAACAGACTAAAGCCTCGAGCAAAGAAAATTATTGCTGAAGAGCAGGCAGACTTCCGAGCAGGAAGGAGCACCACAGAACAAATTTTCAATCACAGATTCCTTTGCGATAAATATTTTCAGCATTAGCAAAATCTATACCACGTCTTCATTGACTTCAACAAGGCTTCTGACAATGTATAGCATGACAGCATAGGAGATTGGTTCCAAACAAAAGTTGGAGTCAGACATCGATGTCTACTATTACCCACACTCTTCAACATTTTCCTGGAAAGGATCATGGATGATGCCTTGGAAGATTATGAGGGCACTGTCAGCATCGAAGGAGGACCAAGTATCAACCTTCGCTTCGCAGATGCTATTGATGACTTGACAAGGTATGAACAAGAACTGGCTGACTTGGCTGAGAACCTCGACAAAATCTCCATAGCACACGGTATGGAGATTAGCGTCTAAAAAGACCAAAATGATGACAAACAACACTAATAACATCAGTTCAAAGATAGTGGTCAGTGGACAGAAGCTGGAAATAGTCACAAGATTCAAATACTTGGGATTTATTATCACAGATGAGGGCTTCAAACCAGAACTACTTTCCAGGATTGTCCTGACAGCATCAGCAATAACAAGGTTGAGACCAATATGGAAGGACAACAACATTGCTCTTGGTTCTAATATAAAGCTGATGCGCTCTATTGTCGTATTCATTTTTCTGTATGCTTGTGAAACATGGACGCTCACTGCAAATGTGAAAAGCAGGATTCAAACTTTTGAAATGAGATGCTAGATCTTGGGCATCTCACACATGGACGCCATAACCATTCAAGAGGTCCACAATAAGGTCCAATGAGCCATCTGACCCTATGAAGACCTCCTGAGCACTGTGAAAAAACGTAAACTGAAGAGGTAAGTTCACGTATCACGATCATCTTGCATCGCACAGTGAGAGGGCGCAGGAGAAGAGGCAGACAGAAAAGGAGGTGAGAATACAACATTAAAGAGTGAACAAACATGGGGTTTGGAGATTCCTAAAGGGCAGTGGAAAACAGTAAATGATGGAGAGAACTGATGGTAAAATCATCCGTGGTCCCCAAACGACCCTCTTGGGCTACGGGATGATGATGATGATATAGGGGTTTATATAGCTTTTACATCGCATTGCACTAGGCTTTATGCAGTGCCTTTTACAGGCACTATACCATGTTTTATGCAGTATTTGACACAGCGCATTTTATGGTCCTTTGTACTGGACATTATGCAGGCTTCATACAGTGCTTTTTACTAGACATTATGTCAGGCTTTTATACAGTGCTTTTTCAGGTGATCATGCCAGGCTTTTATATATTGCTTTTTCAGGTGATCATGCTAGGCTTTAAAGAGTGTTTTTACAGGTGATCATGCCAAGCTTTATAGAATGTTTTTTTACAGGTGATTATACCAGGCTTTATAGAGTGCTTTTTACAGGTGATTATGCTAGGCTTTATAGAGAGCTTTTTACAGGTGATTATGCCAGGCTTTAAAGAGTGCTTTTTACAGGTGATTATGCCAGGCTTTAAAGAGTGCTTTTACAGGTGATCATGCTAGGTTTTATGGGGTGTTTTTGCAGGTGATTTTGCCAGACTTTATGGAGTCTTTTTTTTTTTTTACAGCTGATCATTCCAGGCTTTATGGAGTGCTTTTTTACAGCTGATCATGCCAGGCTTTATAGAGTGCTTTTCATGCCAGGTTTTATAGAGTGCGTTTTACAAGACATTATACAGGACCTTTATTTTACGTAAGAACATAGAAACAGCCATAAAAAGGCTTTAATTAACCATACTTTGCCGTGGGAAGACAACATTAAGCAGTGGACAGGCATGGGATTTGGAGATTCCCAAAGGGCAGTAGAGAACAGGGAAAGATGGAGAGAATTGGTTGTAAAGTCATCTGTGGTGCCCCAACGGCCTCTTGGGTTAAGGGATTGATGATGATGATGATGATGATGATGATGATGATGATGATGATTTTGCAATGGAACGGGTTTGAATGTTTTCAATTTATAGAGGAAGTCATGCGGTTATTGATGGAGATGGAAGACTAACAACAAGATATGAATTTAGTTACATAATACTATAGCTAAAGAACAGCTTCCATCTCTGTGTAATGACACACAAAAGGAATCATTTATATGCCTGGAGTTTTTTATGCAAAGGCAAAAATCAGTATTATATATAAATTTCTATCAACTTTTCAGAGAATACTTGCCAAGGAAAATTCGTATTTTTTATAACACTGAAACCCAGACATGAAAACGCCTACAAGAGTACACACACACACACACACACACACACACACACACACACACACACACACACACACACACACACACACACCACATGGCTCAAAATTGTGATACCAAAATTTGGATATTCCTCATACGTTTCCTGTTCTTAATATTTTTTAAATGAGAGACATATATAAAACATTCTACAATTAGTAATCTAAAGTCATCCCATATCTGATAAAATATTTTAATTCAGTATTTTCCTTATGATCTTTATAGTCTTCTTCTTCGCTCTTCAGCTCCACCTTTTACTTTATTTTGCAGTATACAAGCGCATCAATATTACCTAGTTGTTTTAATCTTTATCTTCGATGAGTTTAATCGTTACAAAACTGTTGAGTAGACAGAGTAGAATGAACAAATGGTGGTTTTAGTAATCTTTGACAAAAGACCAAAAGACCATACTTACTGTGTAAAACGTCGTACACCGGAAGTATTTCCACCCGATGTTCATGATCACCGTGACAAAATAGATCTACATGTACTGCCTGCTTCGTTTTGCGTACAAAACGGCACTCTCTGTAATGCTGCAAAAGTAAAACAAAAACGATAATCAGTATGTATGTATGCATGTATGTATGTATGTATGTATGTATGTATGTATGTATGTATGTATGTATGTATTGTTACGTGACAAGGGCTCGTACTCAGTAACAAAGAAAAGAGTGAAAGCCAACAAGCTTTGTATATTTTAACAAAATAATGTATTTCCCTAGAAAACAATGTAAAATTTGTTAAATAGGACTTACGGTTTGTGAATATAATCCAAAATTTAATCCTAAGAATGAAAAACACAAGTCCTATCACTAAATAGTTCTATTAGAATCTAAGTTCGAATCTCGACGACACACAAATATGGAAGGCGATGACGTCAGAGGTGGTCCAATGTACGAATATCAACAATTCCTCAACTGAATCACAGTTTTTGTTTCCGAATAATTCCAGAATAAATTTCCATGAATATCTTTCAGAATTTTTTTTATAAAAAATTCAACTTGTTGAGTTTATAGGAGAATAAATTATTAAATCCAAAAATCAGATGAAAAACAAACAATCTGGCAACAAATAAAAATAACACCTTGTTCCTTCAAGATGTTAAAACGACTCTCCCAGAAGAATATTAAGAATGCATATTTAAACCCCAAAACATCATTTCAAGTCTCGCGAGATGGGTCATGTGGTCTCTTACTACAAGAAAACTATCACGTACGCCAATGTAACCCCACTTAAAAACCAGTCACAAAAAAGCGTTGTTTACACATGGTGATCACGCAATCAAAGTATGGCCCTAATATTGACCAATCATTTTAACTGCCTGTTTACGAATTTCCCAAACTAAGACGAACTAGGTTAACTAAAAATAATTCTCATGTAACACTTCTATGTCTTAAACAAACAACACTTGCTAAAGGAAAACATCGAACTACTGAAAAAGAACTTTGAATCCCTTCAATAATCATTACAATAAAATGTAATGAAACAAAAATAAAATAAAAAAGAATTTTAAAACTAACACACAAGCAGTTTAATTACATATACGGAACAGTATGTATGTATGTATGTATGTATGTATGTATGTATGTATGTATGTATGTATGTATGTGAGCATTGATTAGTCCTGGTGCATTGGCATGGAAAGCTTCCGTTCATGCAAAGTTCGTAAGGTCGATTAGCCAATCAGCTTTCTCGTAGCAAATTCAGAGCTCACCTTTCAGCGACATAAACCTTTTGATACACAAAGATGGCAGCCTTGTGTGTGTGTGTGTGTGTGTGTGTGTGTGTGTGTGTGTGTGTGTGTGTGTGTGATTTGGATTTTTAACGTAGCTTTAAACATTTTTTCAATCATATCGCTACGATGTCATAGTGTGACAGTTTATAATGATGTCTAGCACTGGGGCATCATGCCGCAGACACGTAGTATGATGTCCCACCCAGTCACATTATTCTGACAACAGGCCGACCAGTCCTAACACTAACCTTTTACTGCTGAGCGCCAAGCGAGGCAGCTGTTAGTACTATTTCTATAAGTCTTTGGTATGACGCGGCCGGGGTTTGAAACCGCGACCTCCCGCATCCGAGGCGGACACTCTAACCACTAGGCCACCGGAGTGGCC
>JAECUM010038869.1:0-47021 GCA_016617855.1 Megalonaias nervosa | reverse complement strand
CTCAAATAAAACAATTTTATGTTGAAAAGACTCGAATAAACAACATCATAACCGATAAGGAGGTTATTCAGCAGCAGTGGGAAAATGGAGCAAATGGAAAGAGAATTAAGTATGTACAGTAAAAACTGTCTTGAGCGACCTCTGCTATGAGTGACCACCTGTCATGTACGACCACAATCGTAATGCACGGATCGATTTTATTATATAAACGCTCTGCTATGAGTGACCACCTGCTGAACGCGACCAGAGACCGCGATATCTTGGCAAAATGTGCATTTCGACACTGCTATGAATGACCACATCGCAAAAAACGAGGATAAACTCCACCAACCTTTGTTTAATAGCTGTAAGAATGACTGCTCATACCATTCCAAATATTAAAAAAAAAAAAATAGGCTGGCTACCGATCTCTGATTTTTTTTTGTGCTAGGCTTGTAGTGTTTTACAGTTTCTGTCGTAAACCAGACTAAAGTATATGGAGATTATTTCATAGTCTGGTTCCCTGCTTCGTGTTCTCCTTGTGTTGTTCTCCGTTATTCGTATAGTGGTGAGGAAATCAGAAAGCATACAAAGCAGGGAACCAGTTTATTCCCGTAATTAACCTGCTTCCCGGCCTTTGTAGGACCTGGCATCCCTATGACTACTGTATCGCGAGAACTGACAGACACCAGTGACCTTTTTGTAATCAATTATTACAACGACCGCTTGATTAGTATCGATTGTTCTGATAAAAAACAAATATCAGAAGAATATTTAAAAAAGGATTGTTGCTACCGGTGATAGATGCTACAGTCCGTAAACCAGGCTAATGTACATGTCATGAAATGCCGTTGAAGTGTCAAAGTTGACGTAGTGGTCACGTATTTTGTTTGTCTCAGTTAATCGGTATTACCGGGGGTGAATAAGACCATTGTCTATTAAACCAGCAAGAGAGAATCATTTGCTGGATTCGATTGATAGTGCTCAAGACTTGTGATGTTTGTTCCCCCCCGCGCCATGTTAAGTGATGACATCCCAATCACAAAGCTGTCGTCTATTCAAGTTGGTGCGACCGGGCTACACACTTTGCTTATAGAGTTAATCCCTGTATGTTATCTTTGAATGAAGCCGTTGACTTTTGTCACTGAGTAAATGGTCCTGTTTCTGGATGGATAATTGTTTCTTTTTATTTCATTAATTGTTAGATATGCAATGCACATGTATAGATTTTTCATATTTTCCCACAGCCACCGTCTTTACGTTCAATGTTACAACTGAGCACTAATAATTTTAACACCTAGAATTTTAATAACAATGGATGAACCTCCAACTAAAAAGAGACAAATTTTAAGGCTGGAGAAAATAATTATTGTAACTGAAAGAAGTGAAAAAGTGCAGACCACTCGCAAAAAAGCGGTTTAAACGTCGGTAAAACAAATTTAGGTTGTTATAAAGGAAAACGAGTAATTCAGAAACAATTTCATATGCTAAAATATGTGATCTTCAAATGTAAATGTGATTTCATGTTTAATGATAGAAGTATATCTTTATTACAATATAATTTTGTTTTTAGATGAATGCATACAATATTTTAGCAACAACTATTAATAAAGAATAGAATATATGTACAGTGATTGATTATTTTTCTTGAAATTGTTCTGAAACTGGACCTTGGAAACTGGTATTTTTGTACAAACCTGCTATGAAAGACCACCTGTCTTGAGAGACCACTTTTTTTTGGCAGAAGGGGCGGTCTCTCATAACAGGTTTTACTGTACCAAGATTTAAATGACGTTTTTGAATGGTTTTGCAATGTGCATGACAACAACACCCGCATGCATATCGTGCTTACGCCAAGAATAAGAACAAGAACTATTAATGCATATTCAGTTGAAATAAGTCTATTATTATAACAAAAAGAACCTTTTAATAATTAATGTTACTTTTAAACAAAGATATTAAATGCTTTGAAGAATGTGGCATTCTTACTGCGTACATTACATATTCTTCTCACAAAAAATTTATTCCCCCTCTGGAAAGGCCACCCGTCATATAAGGCCACTTTCCCGTTGCAGAAGGAGTGGCCGTATAAGAGGGGGACTACTGTAATTAAAATTAGTTTACCCCCACCCCCAAGTACATTTTTTCAGAGACTTTCAATGTTTAGAGTCATATAAGTAATTTCTAGGTGCATCATGTGCAGCACTACTCCTTCCAAAAAAAATTAGATTATGGTGACCTACTTTTAAGAGACCAATGACATTGGTTCATTTTTTGCATTTAGTTCGTTTTCTCAGGCAGTATTGGCTGTGGTATCACATAACTTGGTATGTACTTGCGTCACGAGGAGTACAGTTGCTATCAGTTAAAACTAGGTCACTGTGGTGTTAGTCATGACTCGGTGCTTTTGATAAACAAGTACACTTAAAGTTCCTGGACAATACTTGAAATTTTCAGTGCTAGTTGAATAGTTTTGTCAAAATATGATTTTTATATCCCCACCATAAGGCTGGGCATATTATTTTACAATGTATGTCTGTCCCTCAGTGAGTTATCAGTTTTGTACAAATAACTCGAGAATCTACAGTTAACTAATCTTTATGGGAGACTTGGAGATGCTTCGATTTCTTCAACATCTACAGTTACCAAACTTTTTGTTGGCTCACTCTTGAGGTAAGAAAGGACCGTGCTTAATTTGGAGGCAATAGGTCAAAGGTGAAGTTGACTGGATAAAAAAAGCATGAGAACTTGGGTTTTCCATCATAGCAATTGAGGATGGCGTACATTTGAGGTAAGGAGGAACCATATTGATTTGGAGGATTAACGATTTAGGTTACCGTGACTGAGAGAAGAAGATAATTTACAAATTGTTAGTTCCACACTATTTACCTGGACTAAACAATGTGGATGGGTAAGGAACAAACCTTTTGATTTGGGGGTTGAAAGATCAAACATCAGTCACTGTCACTGAAAGAAAAATGATTTCTACACAATATTTAAGTTTTACATCATAAATCTGGACCAGACTTTGTGGATGAATTGCACTCTGGACGAGGAAGAAGTACATAGGGTATTAAAGAAAGCTGTCAATGATGGGATCACTGCAAGTCCGATAAGAGATTAATGTTTTTTTGCATAGTAAGTTTAATTCAAGGCTGTGTGCCTTGACCAAAGGTCCAGGTCATTCTGGCCCATTGGTAAACAATTTCCAAGGTCAACCGTATCCATATATTCTTCGAGTCCAGTCGTATCAGCCCAACACATGGTACAATCAGCAGTAGACCATCCTACTGACAGTTTTAAGTTCACTTGACGGCTTATCATAAGCCATCGGCCTCCCACTGGGCTGAGAAATTCAGCAGTACAATAATTGCAGGTGATGCATTACTGCTATTAAAATATAGTTTTGGGGGGTAAAAGTAAGTTTAATTGCATAATATGTATATACTGTTATTGGCAAATTTCCTTCCCCTCTCTTCCGATGTGTTTCAGTCTCGGTCCAAGGCAAAAAGGGAAGATTTTCTGTACATCAGAAGTGGACTAGGGCTAGGGTTGTTTGAAGGGGGGCGGGGTGTATTGTAGACCTCTTAGTACAAACTGGAGGATGGAATGGTGTTCAAAGAACATTTTTACTCATTTGAGTGATTTTTTAAAAAAAAAAAGAAATAAGCCTGAATCTCTCAGTTACATCATAGGTTAGAACCTACATGTAACTCCTCATTTTTCTTAAAGGATGCTGGACAGAAGAAGTTTGGTGCTACTCAGTGTGATGTATGTGGGATGGTGTACACTCATGCAGATCCTGTAGACGAAGCCACACATGCCAAGTTTCATCAAAGTCTTCTAGCTGCCCTTAAATTTCCAGTAAGTGAAAGGGATTCCCTTGGAATCTCCATGTGATAGGATATACCATAGATTCTTAAACATTCAAAGTGGTTCCCAGAACCTCAATAAGTATCTGGTAAATTTTCTACTTCCAGGTTTGGAACTAATTGTTTGTTTTGGGAGGGGGTATGGTGTTGTTTCAATTAATGGGTGGGGGTTTTTTTGAACAACACTAACAGTACTTTATGATATGTACAGTCATGATCACCAGGACATTAATCTTGCCTTTTAGAATGCATCAAACAGCTTGTTCACTGATTAATTCATAGTGTGTTCAATTATATGGCTTGGGGTGAGTGTTCACATTGATTGAATGCACTGTTAATGGCAGGAGCATTATGCCGCCAGCTTTGGATTAAATGCTTAAAAATTAAATTTCTTTGCATAATTTTAGTTCCACTGAAAATTGTATTTGATACATTTTGGTCAATTTCTGAAAATACTCACTTTAACCTGCTTATCAATGTTGTTCCTGTTCATATAAATTTGTATGTGAATTGCACATAAATGAAATCTTTATAAAATAATTCAATCGTTTGCATTGCACATGCAAAAATTGTCTATTTCACAGTAGAATTTAATCTCAAGTTTACGAGTTTATCAATAGCAAGTATTGCCTGTTGAATTATGGTAATTTCTGCTATTCAACCAGGTGTGCTTCACATAGGATCACACCTTTGCTTCCATAAATTTCAAAATACATGCATGCAAAATGTTGTAGATCACTTGCATGAGATCAGTTTTCAAAGTTTATTTGCTTGTCAAAAGGGTGAAATTGGCACATACAGAACAAATGACAAATCAAAAGTTATAATGCAAAGATTAAAACATTCTGAAAAAGATTTTAGAATTCATTTGGTTACATTGTCTTGCATGTGAACAACGCGCAACAAAGAAAAAGAAATCAGTTTCCCAGTTGGCTTTTATTCCGGGTACTACTATTTACCAACGTGACCTAACGGTTAGAGCCTCGACCTCGGATACAGGAGGTTGCTGGTTCGAACCCTGGCTGTGTCATACCAAAGGCTTAAAAAATTTTACCAACAGCTGCCTCGCTTGGCACTCAGCATTAAGAGGTTAGTGTTAGGACTGGTCGGCCTGGTGTCAGGATAATGTGACTGGGGGGGGGGGTCATTGTGCTACATGTTTGTGGCATGATGCCCCCAGTGCTAAACGTCACTATAAACTGTCACACTGCAGACATCATAGCAATATAACTAATAAAAATTTAAATCTATGTTAACAATCTAAATCATACACACGCACTCTATTTATGAACAAACTGCCCTGCTAAATCACCAAATTTCAGGTGCTTACATTATAGCCATGCAAACAAGTCACAAAACCTGTACATTGCTGTTGCTAAGAAGTGCAAAGTAGAAAACGATGCCTGTCCCTGAGGCCCAGCATAAATGGCACCTTGGATGGCAAAATAAAACCGCTAACAAGATCATTTTGCAGCCTTACAAGTGTAAACGTAGCCAGTATTTAAGTAGTTTATTTTAAATAAAGTCTTAAGGAAGAATATTGTTATAACAGCAGTTCAGTGCTGTAGATCTAACTGACTTCAGAGGTTGTCTTGTTTTGTCTTGGACTGCTCCGGTGGCCTAGTGGTTAGAGTGTCCGCCACTGATGCGGGAGGTTGTGGGTTCAAGTCCTGGCCAAGTCACACCAAAGACTTATAAAAATGGTACTAACAGCTGCCTCGCTAGGCGCTCAGCATTAGGAGGTTAGTGTTAGGACTGGTCGGCCTGGTGTCAGGATAATGTGACTTGGTGGGTCATCATGCAGCATGTCTGAGGCATGATGCTCCAGTGCTAGACATCACTATAAACTGCCACACTGCAGACATCGAAGCGATATGACTGAAAAATTGTTAAAGCTACATTAAAAATCCAAATCACACACATTGTGCTGAATAATGTTTTCATCAAGTTAAAGTTTGAATTGAATTAGTACATGTATTTTCTTTCTTTACAATTAAATTTTACAATGTTTAACTTTTTTGATGATCTACCTAGCAGGATATTTGCACACACACCATTTGATGCTGCACCCCCAATTTTGTGACATTGTGGGTATAAAAAAAAGAATAGGTTTTAGAACTGGTTGGAACTCTGTTTCTTAAGCTCTGTAGTATAAGTGCCGAGGCCAGAGCTTTTAGTGGGCACTTATCTTGCCTTAAATGGTTGGACATAATTATCACTTTCTGGTGAATTTGATGTCAGCTACAACAGTGTCAAAGATTTATTTCATTCATGTTTTAATTAAAGGTTTGTTTTTAGTAATTTACATCAGTTTCATACTATTTTTCTGTTTAAAAAAATATCCATATTTCTTTTTGCAATTGTTTAAAGGTAGCACTATTGATCCCTATTTTATCACAAAAGGTATACCAAAAGTCTGCTCTTTACTTGAGTTATCTCCCCTGATATGCTAGGCTTATCTTATGTAAGCAGAAAAATGTGTTGTAATACAGTTTGTAGGTGAAACACATTTTCTGCTCAACACTTAAGCATAATGCAACATGGATATTGTTTAACTGATTGTGACGGCATCAGTCTTGAAGTTCAGCATCATTGTATGAACATAGGTGAGACACCGGGTTCCATGAAAAAATGTGTAACTCAGTTTTGATCAATTAATGGTCATAAGACATAATTGTGGATTGCAGCTATCTTGTTAAAATTTTGGTTTTAAAGACTGGAAAGACAGAAAATGGTGCGTATTTGTGAATGGGTTTGAAAACCAGACCTAATAAACATTGGGATGATGTTAAAGATGACTGCTTGGATTTTTTTACTTCTTTGGGCTCATGAACACAGTGACTTGTAACAATGTACATATACAAATGTATTTTGACCAGACCTTGTGTTTAATTGTGTATCAGGCATTCATTAGTACAAATTTTATTAATGTAACATCGGACATTCATTAGCACAATTTTATTGATACAACATTAGGCATTCATTAGCTCAGGTTTATTAATGCATCATCAGGCATTCATTAGCACAGGTTGTTAATGCAAATCCAAAACTGCTGGGAAGATTGCCTTGAAACTTGACACATTCATTCCAAGATGTAGTTGGTCCACGGAATAATGGTGACCTTTAGTAAAATAATAAAATACAAACAGTCCTACATACAGGATATACAATATATCAAGTTTTTTAATTAACATTTTATACAGTTTTATATAGTGCCTTGGTATTAAGGCCATTAAGATACAAAGTACAGTAGTCCCCCTCTTGAACGGCCCCCCTGACCAGCGGCCACCATCTCCTTACGGCCAGAATCTGACGGCACAGACGAGTTTGTTTCAAAAGTACCTCACGAAAGGTCACCCCGCTAACACGGCCAGCATATTAGTGCAAAAATATAAAATTTACCCCTCACAAGCGGCCACATTATATTTTGTAATATGTATCCAGAACCAATTTTATTCATAATGTGTATTAAGTAATCCGATTTCTGTTTCCCAATGTCAGGTTTTCGTTACTGAAAGAAGTATTGACTAAAGTACATGTACCACTAAGGTTAATATTATATCATTTACGCCTCACGAGAAGCCACATTTATTCCATAAAGCCAAGAAAGACTCAAATTTTAATCCATACAAAAAGGTAAGTACACGTAATCCGATTAGCCTTACTGCTGTGTTATCATGAGATGTCCGGTTTAGTCACTGTGATAATTGTTAAGATTACAATTATTGAACAGTAGTAACAGCTGAGAAGTGGCGGTATTGATGTACAATACACAAGTCAGTGGGAAAAATGGTTTGATAGCCTTCATGACTTCCCTTAGTAAGATGTTGAGCTTGTTCACTTTCATAATTAGTGGCTATTACTACTGACAATAATTGTCAAGATTACAAATCCTAACGGCCGTGGGGTGCTATTGTTCAGATCAAATCTGCGTACATATCAAAGCCGTTTTTGGCTTCTCTCCCTTAGTGTAAAGAAATGTAAACACAAATAGGGTAGCAGACTGCGACTAATGAATCACATGACAAGATCGCTACCTTTAAAAAACACATGATAGTTTGTTTAAATGCAGAAAAGTTGTTTTATCAGTCTTGTAGTTGGCAACACTGATGATTACAAACGGATGTAATTATCAGGATCATAACAGGGTGACTCTAGTCTAAAAATAGATTTTTGCAGACACAGAAATTAGCCTTGAACAAAACAGGGTACCAGACAAAGACTGAAAAATCATGTGACAACACATTCCTTTACGAAAAAGGCATTTCGTCCGCTTTGCAAAAGTTTCGTCTGCATAATTAAATTGCATACAGTTAGCAATATCCGAATAAATCATTACCAACATGGACATGTCATCACGTAAATGGAGACGATTATTTTAGAAAAAGGTCGGTTTTTCTACTCTAAGACATCGGGTGGGGTGGGGAGGGGGAACTTGCTGAACAATTTTAGGTAGAAAAGACTCGAATAAAACAATTTTATGTTGAAAAGACTTGAATAAACAACATCGTAACTGATAAAGAGGTTATTCAGCAGCAGTGGGAAAATGGAGCAAATGGAAAGAGAATTATGTATGTACCAAGATTTAAATGACGTTTTTGAATGGTTTTGCAATGTGCATGACAACAACACCCGCTCGCATATCGTGCTTACGCCAAGAATAAGAACAAGAACTAATAATGCACATTCAGTTGAAATAAGTCTATTATTATAACAAAAAGAACCTTTTAATAAGTAATGTTACTTTTAAACGAAGATATTAAATGCTTTGAAGAATGTAGCTTTCTTACTGCGTACGTTACATACACTTCTCACAAAAATTTATTCCCCCTCTGGAAAGGCCACCCGTCTTATAAAGCCACTTTCCTGTTGCAGAAGGGGTGGCCGTATAAGAGGGGGACTACTGTATCTAACTTATGAATCCAGTAACTTTCCTTTGCCAGTCTATTCATGTTTCCATGCACAATATCTATCAACATGAAAGAAAAATTGAGTAGAGAGTGATTATTTGTATTAAAATGTATTAAAATATTAGAGAACTGAGGATCGCTATAATTTTTTATATGAAAGTGAAGATTATTCATTCTCTTAGAAACTTGTTGTAGTGTTTGTCCAGCATATTGCATATTACATTTTTTTTTACAGGTTATCAAATAAGTCACATCAGTTGGTATGCAGTTAGTGTTACAGCATTGAGAAAATACTTCTTTTGCGTTAGAGTCTACTAAAAATAAGTACTTTCTCTTATATTTGTACATTGAGGGCACCGACATATTACATTTAGATGACAAAAAATCTTTTTATTTTCTGTTAGTTTAGTTCTAATTAAAAAATCTTGCAAATTCTTGGGTCTTCTATAAGCAAGAATTGGTTTATTTTTGTAAAGTGTCTTTAAAAAAATTTGCAAGAAATGTTCCTTGTATGACATAATAGTAAGTATTAACTTGCGTTTACATAGTTTCATTTCTGTATCTTTTAAAATTAATGTAATAATACACCTTGAGAAACATGATTTTGAACTTTGAAAAACCTTGAAAAATAAACCTTGAAAATCTTGAAAGAAATATGCTACTAGCAAAATATTAATGTCAGTAGTAAATGACAGATTACATATGACTGAAACAGATTTTCAAACATCAAAATATATCTGGATTTACCAGTTGCTTATTTTACTGAGGCTTCTTTGAGAGGCTTGTAGAGAATGAAAAGAAGCATTATGTGACTATTGTTAATAACACTTGAATCAAATATTCGCCTTTTCAGACAAGTTTTTAATATTGAATGACCCCTGATCCAATCAAAAGGGATTTATCTCTTACCTCTCCTTAACGATGAACCTGTTTTAAAAGTTAGACCTAACTTTAGCTGACAGTCATTTAGATAAAAATATTCTTAAATAGTTTATAGTTACCTATCATATCAATTCTGTTTTTTTTTTATATTTATCACTATTTAACATGCAGATACAGACATACTTAATGCACACAGATTTGCAGAAATCTTCGTCTTTCTCATGAGAGGCTGTTTAGGAGATTTTGTATTGTATGTAATACTCATGAATTTCCGATTCATTTTCTTATTTTCGTCATTTGATATATAACAACTTCCTTTAAAATCTTTATGTATTTTCAGGAATGGTGTGGAGCCCATTTTGAGCGATTATTTTAGCATGAATGAAGTATAAGTGAATAGATTCTTTTCCTGTATTTTTTCTTGTCATTATTTGCAGGGGTGGAAGAAGGAGAGAGTAGTACTGGAGTATCCAGATACAGGGGCCAGAGTTATAATGGTGACAGCAGATGATAAGAAGTATGCCATTAAAAAAGTATGTTGTAGACCATGTGATCTTTTTTTTTTTTTTATGCCCAGACCTACAATATTATAGCTAGACACATGATACTTTGGTCTTTGATAGTTCAATGGATGAGGATAGCAGGATGGTGGGGTGGTTGTGGTTCCATTCCAAATAACTCCAGTTGTTTGTATAACGTCTGAAAATTGGCTAGTGTGATCGATGACCATAATGTTACATGTATAAGACAGGTCATATAACAGGGGAGTGGGGTTCTTTTCTTACCTACCTATCTACCTACCCACCCCAAGAACTTTACCCCTGAGTTGTAACATAGAAACCACTGTGATCTCCACCCTATATATATATATATATATATATATATATAATGTGTGTGTAATTTTCACACCAAATTAAATATTGGTTTTTTTATTACCAGTTAACACTGATATTGATCTTTTTATTCTAGAATTGAATAACATAGGAAACCTTACTTACTTTAAGAATTTGGTTCAGCTTAAATGTTATGCCACAGAAAGGGCATTCATAACCTATTGTTATTTGTAAAATTTTGATTTTTTTTTTTTTTTTCAGGTTGAGGAGATCAACAAAGTGATGGGAGAAGAACTAGGATTCCCAGAGCCTTCCCTTGCTTTCAGACCCTCGTACAAAGTAATTCATGATGGCAGAATATTGTTGTTTTATTATTAGTAATACTTCAGCTGTCAGTATTGCCTAGCTTTATATTTTAGGATGAATTACCCTCATAAGAACTTGTCCTGACATGGATGAAAACCAGAATAAGACATAGAGCTAGTCTGCTGCCCAAGTCACTAGCACATGTGCCCTAGTCCTCATTGTTTTTCTGGAAGCTTTTTGAATCCATTCATATCCATTGCACGTTTTACTAGATCGGAACATAATTTAAAGTTTTATCTTTACCAGAAGTCATTGTAATCATCCCAATGACTAGCACTGCTTTCAAGTGCATTTAATCACACATTACAGACTAGTATCTGGTTGGAATTGGCTATTTTTAGTCAGTACGTTATGAAGTTGACAAAAATAGGGAGAAATCGGTGTAGAAGAATGAAAACATTTACTTTAAACAAATGTTTTTGCATATTTTCATGTCATATTATTATCATGATGAAATATTTTTTGATAAAAAAAAATATTGAAAGGTTATTTCACTTTACATTTGTTGTATAACTTGTTAACCTCAACAAAAGGTTACAGTTGGAATTAACAAAATCATTCTGAACAGATGTCCTCTTTTCATGTGTGTGTATAAATATGTATGTGTGTGTGGGTGTGTGTATATATATATATATATATATATATATATATATATATATATATATATACACCCAAGGAGTCAGAATTTGCATCAGATTTGGCTTTAAAAAATCGATTTTTCATTTGCTTGTCACAGATCATATGTGAATTATTTGGTGGGAATTCAGTACACATAATTTTCTAGTCTTTATGATCATCAAATTAGTACAAACTTGACTATGTAACATGAGTCTTCTTTTCCACCTTCTGCTTGGAAGGGAAAACAACAGTCAACATTTTACTTTTATTTTATGCGTTGAATTGAATTAAAATGGGGGTGGGTTTAAAGTGAAATTAATGCAAGGCAAGTTAAACATCACCTTTTGGGCTTGTTTAGATTAAATGTCGGACGCTAAGGTGACTATTTTGCCTAAATGACCGCCTAGCATGGACCCTATAATATCTGGATTCTCTAACATGTAGGCATTGTCAAAAATAAAATGAGAGCAGACAGCTCTCCATTTTCTTGACAACATTTGTGTAATCCTTCCTGAATTAGACATTTTTGTTACCAGCAGTATATATTGGTGATGGTTGATACTTTTTGTGATTTGAATTGCTTAAATTCAACACATGGTCTGAGATTGATCTGCCAGGGTTTGCTTGATGTAAAATTAAATGCTCAAGGACCCTTTTTTGTTGCCCTCTTTGCTTTTAATTGACCAAATCATGTTATTTTATGACATTCTGTTTCATGTCTTTTTCTTGTTGGGGGGTGGGGTGTTTTTTGTTTGGGTTTCTTAATTGAAATTGAATATAGTTTTAAGTGTAGTTCAGTATTCTAGTTTGTTGAGTTGTACCTGCTTGGTAAACAAGATTCCTTTCCTTTAAAATACAGAACTTTGATGTCAAACAAATGTTGCCATACAATCATTGGACACCTTTATTCCAATAATACCTGTAAGTAACTGGCAGAATTGCTATAATGGAGCCTAGATTTATTTTATGAATAAACATAAATGTTTTATATTAAGGACTTGGTATTAAAATAAAATCCTGTATTATATCAAAGAACCAAAAAGCAACTGGTACTTCTGCTACTATTCAAAAAGACAACTTCTCCTTAAACTTGAATAAAGTTGTGTAACTTTTTGGCTTGTACTATTAATTTTTAAATCTATTATAAAGGGAGATCTGAAAATAAATTGCAGCAAAAGAGTGATGAGAGATAGAAGGTGTGAAACTATAAGCTTCTGTTTTTGTTGTTGTTTGGGGTTCAGTGCAATTTCTTAGTGCAAGATGGGCTATACATGACAGTTAATTTAACTGGTGGAGGAAGATCGGTAAAGGTGAGGGCTTTGACCACTCAGCCTCCCAGGGCCCCACCTCTATTCTGAAAACTCCCCAGAATAATTGTTTCATAATTAAAAAATTGCCCAAATCTAAGGATAGGGGCCCCAAAGTTATATTGCTGGAATCATCCTTCTTCTTTTGAATTTATCTGATGGAATACAAAATGTTAAAACTAAACAAAATATATCGCTTTTTAAATTTAGAATTGTTGTTTACATAATTTTCAAAATAATAGAAAAAATAAAACAAAATGGACGAAAACTGAGTGGATCAAACAACACTTCTTTACATGGTTAATATTAGATGGATTGTTGTTTACATAATTTCCAAAATAATGGGGAAACAACCCCAAAACAAAATGGACTAAAATTGAGTGGATCAAACGACACTTCTTTACATGCTTAGTATCAGATGGAGTAGAATTCCTTTGTTCTGGTGGCACATTAGTTACATGTTCTTTTATCTGATTTTTTTAAATAAATAGCTGTTTATGCAGTAATCAACAAAGTAATGTTGAGAAATTTAATTTCCTACAGAAGAAAATGTTTCTTGAAAACTTTTGAAAGTCTTTGAAAATCAGCTGTATTGAACTATGATTTATACAAGTTGTTAATAACATGTATTTGCATACTGGCTATGAAGGAAAAATAGTTAAATAGTTCATTTTTTTCTTCAAGTATATATTGATGAAAAAGCATGTCCAAGGGATATATGCAGAAGTTAAAATTTGGGGGACATATGACTGAAATATTGGGGGAAATATGTAATCCTGTGTTGAAGGCGCTATAGTGTGATAGTGTATACGTTTCAAATTTTTAAGAATGCAAAGAAAGTCTTGAAACAGGAGCAATAAGTTGCTAAGAAATCAACATCGTTGAGCTGTGGTTGGTTATTTACCCTATTTTCTTTTCAGATTCCAATATTTTGGAACCTTTTAATATATCGTCATATGTTTCATAAAATAGTATGTTGCTGTTTTGTTCATTGGTTCATGAAACTTGTTAACTGCTGTGAAGGTGTTTCATATGACACAGTTGTAAATCTTTTTATCGTTGCTTCTTTCCTTTTTTCTCATTTCTTCTGGTAAATTTAAAGAAATTCTTCCAGTTTGCTTGGGTAGGTATCTACAGACCTGCCAATCCTTACGATTTTGCCGTAAGTTTTACAAAAATAACCCTTAAAATAAGGACTTGCGGCATAAAAGCAAAAGCTACGGAAAAATGATCATTGCTGAAAAATCAGGAAAATTTGTTCATCTGTGTTTGATTTGAATCCGGGTTTCATATTAGAATTAGTAAAATTAGTCAGGGAACCAGACTAACTTTACAGCAGGACCTCAGTTGCTTTAAACTGCACCTATTTGTTCATGCGAAGCATCTGCGTGATCAAACTGTTGATTCTAGAATTTTTTTTAAAATGGCATACAGCAAGAGATGCATGTTAAGACAAAAGAGAAAATAAGCCTCTTGAAAAGTGTTAATAATCAACACCAAAGAATAAAAAGGAATATTCAGATTCTTATGAATAAAAGCTGGAAGGGATACAATTACGTTTATTGGACATCATGTGCCAATTTGAGTATGACTATTGATGGGAGATATGATTGCCATCGTCATGTGAAATGGAAAAAGAAAAAAATTATGTCAGGTTGTGAGATAGCAACAAGTCATTGAGCTGCATAGGGTTTGGAACTAAAGTTTGTGCAGCAGTTCTAGTGGTAAATAAAGTCTACGCGTACTTTACAAACTTTTCAGTTGAACATGATGTTCATCTTCGCTGCATGTTTTAATTTACGTTTTTGAGCTTTACAATAGCAGTTTATGATATTTATTTTTTTACACTTTACTGAAAACTGGTCAAACTTGCGAGAAAAAAATCATCTGCCTTTCTGAGATGGTCTTGTCAGGGTTGTTAGGTCTGTATCTAATCAAGGGAAAGATAACTGAAAACTTATTTTTATGCCAATTAACTTGACTGCAGTCATCTCAAGAAATGTCCTTTTTTGTAAAACTTTAGAAAAATATCTTCCAACTAAAACCTTAAAATTGGGGCTTGTTAGAAAAGTGCACAAAAATCATAACTAATTCTTATTGCATGGTGTAAAAGACATTTATTTTCTGAACAAGCTTGCCTTTTTGCAGGACATATAAAATGTACCTTGTGTATAAAGTAGACATGTATGGATAAGCTTTCCAACCAGCTTCGAATGATTTTAATGGTTTGCAGACATGCACAAGAAAGTCTTAGTGTTGCAACAATCACTTATATGCCTTATATGAAATATTCCTCATCCTTTGCAGGCATTTTTGTATGTGTCTGAGGAGAAAAGGATAGAAGGTTGCTGTGTTGCAGAGCCAGTATTTGAGGTAAGGAGGATGCATCTCCCATCTATTTATAATTTAACTAGAATGATTTATTAAATATCATTTTTATCAGATTTTCACTTTTCTTTTCATTTTTGTTTTCTCTCATCATGTGCATTTCTGTGATAGACAACTGAAATTTCCCTTAAATTATGAATTTGCAGAATAATAGCAAACAAAATATAAAAACCTGAAGGTCGCAGTTTAAACTCGATTTGGTCCTACTCTGAGTTTCATATTAGATCCAGTGGATTTGGTCATGGAGCCAGATTAACTTAACAGGAGTACCTCAGATGGTTTGACCAGCTCCATTTTCATGTAAAACACGTATGATCAGGTTTTTGCTTGTGGCATAATTCAGAAATGTTGTTTAACAAACAAAAAAAATGCATTAATATCAGAAGGGACAAATGGGCTTGTAAAAAGTTGAAACTGTATGCACTGAACATTAAAAAGGAATATTCAGATGTTTGGGGGAAAAGCAGGATAGGCAAAAGTTATCCTGGGTATCACATGATGTTGTGTCAATTTGAGAATTACTTACTGCACAAGAGATTTCAGCTGTCAATGCATGAAAATTAGGAGAAAAAAAGTGAAAGGATTCCATCAGCTAGAGAAATCTAACAAAAAGTCATTGATCTCCATGGTGTTTAGAACTGCAGTTTCTGAAACTGAACTGAACATCACTAAGGTCTCAGGGGGGCCCCGAGTGGCCGAGTGGTCTAAAGCGCTGACCGTTACGGATCACTGCCATCTCACCTCTGTCTGCGTGAGTTCGAGGCCAGGCTCGGCTAACGTGGATACGTGAGAAAGCCTGCCAGTAGCTTCTTGTGGGTCGGTGGTTCTTCCCGGGATTTTCCAGGGTTCTTCCTCCACCATTAATACTGGCCGCCATGTATAGCCTATCTTGTGCTGAAAAATGGCGTTAAACCCTATAACAACAACAACAACAACAGCTAAGGTCTCAGTGTACATCATGAGCTTTTTAGTTGAACATAATGTTACCTTCACTGTATCCAGTCACACTTATCAAATGCATGTATTCCAATTTGACAGTGTCAGATTGTGATATTTCATTAAACCTTATTGAATATTAGTCTGACTTAAGCAAAAACAAAATGCTGCCAGAGGTTTTGTTAGGGTTGGCAGTTCTGCTGTGATGTAATGTTTTACAGCAGTGTACACTCAGATCCTATGTGTTGCAAATAGAATCACAGACTTTTGTTAGTTTGACCTTAATGAAACTCTTCAAAGCATATTTATGAAATTTCCCTTATATTATGGATGACCAAACAAAATACAAAAACCTGCTGGATGCAGTTAAAACTTGGTTTGGTCCTTCTCTGGGTTTTCCTATTAGATTCAGTGGATTTGGTCATGGAGCTAGAATAACTTAACAGGAACCTTCTTCAGAGCATATTTATGGCATTAATTTCATATCAAATGAAACTCGTCAAAGCATTATTTATGGCATTAATTTCATATCAAATGAAACTCGTCAAAGCATTATTTATGGCATTAATTTCATATCAAATGAAACTCATCCAAGCGTGTTTTTGGCATAAATTTTGTTTCAAATGAAACTCGTCAAAGCATTATTTATGGCATTAATTTCATATCAAATGAAACTCGTCAAAGCATGTTTATGGCATAAATTTCATCAAATGAAACTCGTCAAAGCACGTTTATGGCATTATATTTCATATCAAATGAAACTCATCCAAGCATGGTTATGGCATAAATTTTGTTTCAAATGAAACTCGTCAAAGCATGTTTATGGCATAAATTTCATATCAAATGAAACTCGTCAAAGCTTATGATGTAAATTTCATATCAAATAAATACTTGTAATAAGCTAGTCTGAATCATGGGTCTCAAACTCAAACCACCTTTAGGGCATTTTTGATGGCCCAGGGGCCACACCACCTTTGTTATCTCTTATGACACCTTGTGACGTCAATCATTTTGCAGGCCACAGGATATGGCTTGGCAGGCAACGTGTTGGAGACCACTGCTCTAAATCCAACATTTTTTATGGCAAGGATCTATGAAGACAAAAATGGACACTATATGATTAACTCTCAGTATAGCCAGATTTTCTTGACTAAAATAGCATTTCCCATTTACTATATTGGCATGTATTGATGTGGTTGATTATATGAATGAATTGAAAATCCTTTTGATATTTTTTTTATTATTATTCCCCCCCCCCCTTTTTGGATTTGATACAAAAGACATAATTATGGTGACAATACAATACAGGTCTACTTTTAATTGATTGTATCAATTCAACAAACACTTCTGTGAATCATATATCAAAACAGTCTGTACTTAGGTTTTCAGATTGCCTGCAGATGTAGCTGTGAAGGTGGATTGACATTTTCTGCATTTAAATATAAGAGAGCATATAGCAATAATTATGATGATTACACTGAAACTGAATTAAGAGATTGAAGTAAAACCTGAATTTCACTTTACAAAACTTGATTGGTAATTATTTCTTTAAGTGCTGCTTCCAGTAGACATTAGTGATATTTTCATGGATTGAAATATCATTGAATATTGTGTACTGAAAATTTTGTTGGTTTTAAAACTTGACAAAATGTACACCTTTCTATTAAAAGTGAGTTTCAAGACATTGAATCAGGTTTTTGGGCACTAAATGCAGTTTTTTTTATGAGAAACCAAGCGAGGTTTCAAAGTTTCATTTACTAGTTTTGATCACGATTTTCTTCACTTGTGACAAATAGGGATGAATTCTTTTGGTATTTCTAGAATCATTCCTGACCCCACATTATAATTATGTTCATGTGGTTATGGAGGGAGTGGTGTATTCTGTTTGGATTGCTAAGATTATTGCACAGAATTAAACATGAGAAGTAGGATGGCACATACAAATTGCTTGATTTAGATAACTGAAAGCATACAGGCTTATTCTTTATCATTTAGCAATCGTCTGATTAGTTCTTTGCATTTTAAAATTTCCAGAGATTGACTAAACAATTGCACAGGCATATTTATTTTCCTAACAAAAAAAGCCGTAAGAATGTGCTAGATATGTCAGTGTCATATCAGTATTAACTTGAAACAAACTGCAGAAAGTACTTACAAATACTATCTTCCAGGTAATTGTATGATAACTTATCACAAAGACATAGAAGTAATGATTGAAAATACCACTTTTTGTTATTATAGATAAAAGTGAAAGATTAATTTAATTTTTGTAATGCAGTAAATATAACAGAAAAAACTGAAATCAATGGCATGGCACACCCTGGGTTTTTTCTCCACTGTTGAAATATGGTTTGGGTTTGGTTATGGTGCTGACAGCACAGCAACACAACTTATTTAGTATCAATTGGAGTAAACTGGCCTTGCATAAGGACAAACCATGGCTGCAGCCATGGGTAAGATTCAAACCAGAACCCTTTTGGATGCAAGTCCAGTATGCTAACCACAGAACCATTGAGAATTCTGCCTCTGTTAGTGATCTTTTACGACATGCAGGAGAATGCATTTGGGTCAATTCTACATCCCAAAATCTTCCAGGGTTGTATGATCGACATAGGTATAACCATTAAAGTTTTGTCTCAAGTTCTTGAAAGGTTTTTCAAAGTCAAATTATGGACAAATTTTTATCACTTTTCCTATGGCTGTTGTTTTGATGCTGGTGAGGCAAAGGGTTTGACAGACCACTGCTTTGTTCAAGTTTAAAGTCATTTTGAGTTAATTAACGTTTACTTGGTTTTAAAACAATTTAAGCAAAGCATCTTTCTGAAGGCCACACTGATGCAGCTGAGTATCGAACCTTCAACCCTTGGATTAAGAGTCTGATGTGCTACCAACTGAGCCACTGTGGCTCTCTCGATGACAATATTTTACACTGGGACTTAGCATGTGAGTCGTTTGGGTTGATGAAAATACTTTACTATGGGACTGAGAATGTGAGTCATATGGCTTGATGATGGTACTGGACACTGGGACTGAGCATGCAGGTCATTTGAGTGGATGACAGTACTTGTCACTGGGACTGAGCATGCAAGTCATCTGGGTCGATGACAATACTTGTTACTGGGACTGAGCATGCAAGTCGTTGGTTGATGACAATATTTGTCACTGGGACTGAGCATGCACGTCATTTGGGTTGATGACAACACTTGACACTGGGACTGAGCATACAAGTCATTTGGGTTGATGACAATACTTGTCACTGGGGCTGAGCATGCAAGTCATCTGTGTCAATGACAATACTCAACACTGGGACTAAGCATGCAAGTCATCTGTGTTGAAGACAATACTTGCACTGGGACCAAGCATGTGAATCATCTGTGTTGATAAAAATACTTTATGCTGGGACTGAGCATACAAGGATTGAGGTTTTTATTTTACTGTAATTCTGTTTGTTATGAACAGTTTTTCATTTCATCAAGATTAGTATAATATAAAAAATACTTGGAAAATGTCTGTTATGTGCTGTGTAAAATGGGTACATATTAGGACAGGTTTTTGATTTAGGTGTCTTTATCAGAAAACAAATAGCATTTAGTCACTAGGATCACTCGTTAATCGATCTTTTTCAAGTCGTATACAAAATGTAAATTGAAAGGTTTAAAAATTTGAGTTTTATTTTGATATTGCCAGGGCTATCGAGTGATATCTGATAGCCAGGGAAGTGACAGTCAGCCTGGACAGAGGCCTTGGTGTTGCAGTGACGAACCAGAGAGTGCCGCTGTTGGTATCAGTCGTATCTGGGTGTACAGCAAGCAGAGGCAGAAAGGAATCGCCACACGGCTTCTTGACTGTGTTCGGTAGGTTTGTGCTTTACATAAAAAGTTGTATGCAGTTTAATCAGTGTTTGTGTGTGTGATTTGGATTTTTAACAGCTTTAACAATTTTTCAGTCATACCGCTACAATGTCTGCAGTGTGGCAGCTTATAGTGATGTCTAACACTTTGGCATCATGCTGCAGACATGTAACATGATGTCCCACCCAGTTACATTATCCTAACACCAGGCTGACCAGTCCTAGCACTAACCTCTTAATGCTGAGTGCCTAGCGAGGCAGCTGTTAGTATCATTTTATAAGTCTTTGGTATGACCCTGCCCGGGTGGATGCTCTAACCACTAGGTCACCAGAGTGGTCTAATCGGTGTTTAATGGTCACTCGAGAGACCAGCGTGATGCAGATATTAGGAACAGATGATTTCTATATGCAGTCGAATATGTATAGACTTGTGGAGTTGTTGTACTTGACTTTTTTTTGTATCCTTGTGTTTCTTATATGCAGGTTGATTCTATAGAAGGTTGTACAGTATTGGTTTCAGTGCACTTTTATGGAATACACAATCCAATCTGTACATTTATTGTTGATAATATGTTGCCGCCTGTTGGATGTTGGAGAGGTCAAGAATAAATATCGGAAGATACTTGGAAAAAAAATCTAAGAAAATGTAGGTTACTCTGTAATCCATGGGTTGCATGTTTGATACCCGAGTTGGCTTGCTCATTGTATTCTTGGGATAGGTACTTGGCTGCCATTTCCTTGGCATGATGTAACCAGTGGCATTAGAAATCAGCCAACAACCTAGATGCCAATAATTCTGGATACTAAATTGTTACAAGTATATGATATATTCCCAGAACCTGTAGTTTCTTAATCATATTCAGGTAGTGATAAAAATTATATATCCAGATAAATTCTTTGTCTTTTGATGAGTCAAATCCCTAATTCACCAAGATAACTCCTGATGAGTATTGGCTCTAATTCACCAAGATACTTTGAAGCATAAGTTGAAACTTTAGACATTTTTGTGTTGAATATTGTGACACCTAAATTTTGCCCAGTCTGATAGTTGAATTTAATAGCCTTAGTTCAAGTCTCAGCTCTATTTCTGTTGGTGAAATTCTTGCCAATTAACAAAATTGTAGAGGGATAGGCAATTTAAAGGACATCATATTTTCATTAATTTGTGTATATTTCAGATTATGGTTTGAGTATGGAATTGAGATCAAAAAGGAACTGATGGCTTTTTCAGACCCGACTCCAGATGGCAGGCAACTTGCCACACGATACACAGGGACCCCAGCTTTTCTAGTCTACAAGTACCATCATGGATGAAAAGAGGAAGGAATGGATGTATAACTGTGATTATTTTTAAGATGAACCAACATCTTTAGCTTTGAGTTAACCTTCATCAAATCAGATCTTTGTCTTTGTTACCAGCATACTTGAACAGTTTAGTTCAAAACTATTTGAAATATATCGATTTTATTGAGGACTGACTTCATTTGAATGGACAGATTGTGTATTGTTCCAGCTCATTTGTTAAAATCACTATGAAGCCAACGGTTGTTGTGTTCAGCTCTCATGCATAGTCTGGGGAAGAAATAATTTTTTCTGACCTTATCAAAATATGGAAAATAGATATTTTGTGCTAAAGGTATGGAAAAATTATGGAATTTTGGGTTACTTTGTTTAATTTTTGTGTTGTTTGAACACGTTCATGTGTTGTGCCAATGTTTACCTTTGTGGGGTTGGATTGGGCAATGGCTGCTGCATAATGGTTAAATATAGTCGACAAGACCTATCGCCCACTCATGATTGGTGGATACTATTAAAGATCCTGCAAATGCCACATGCTTATTTATAGTGATACAGGCTTTGAATGCACATGCCAAAGGGGTCTGGAAAAAAATTTGCAAACCAGTGTGGAAAAGGTTTAGAATCGTTTTTGCCAGCAGTTGTATGAACCCTGAGTGTTTGTTTACCGACAACAATCAGTAATCCTACATGATAACTCCTCAGTTGTTGTTAACACTGGCATGTATCACTTGTGGGCTTTTGTGGACTTAAAATGCACTATACTCGGCACTTGTTGAGGGTCACCTGGAGTTGTACTCTTTTCTTGTGTGACAAATGCAATCACTGCTGCACCAAATCTGGACATGTTATAAGATTTGTATTAATGCAGTATAGTATTCTTTTGTATTATTCATGTTTATGCACTTCATATTGTTAAAAATTGTTTTTGTCTGTACATGTAACATAGGACACAATTTTACTGAAAGCAGTAACTTTGTTTTAAGAAAACATGATCTTTGTTGCAGTACCTTGGTTAATTCATTTATCACAGAATGCCTTTATTTGTAGAATATATAAAAACTATCAGGAAATAAAGAAATGTATGAAATAGTGCTAAGACAAAACAGATGATTATTTTATGTATTCTCAGGCGACTGGTTATCCTGGTATTTAGTCATAATCTTTATTCAGATATATTTGCTGTTGATAACATTTTCAGTTTAAGAAAAACAATAAAAATGTAGTGCTCACTCATTTTTCTTATGTTTTCATACTCGTTCCTTGTCTTACATTTTATTGGTCACTATTTTTATTTATCTAGAATTCCAGTAATTGTTTTTATCATATTGTCAAGAAGCAGTTGCCATATCATATTGCCAAAGAATCTCTTGATGTATTGTATTGCCAATGTACATACTTTAATTCAGTTGTGAATGTGCATTTAACTTTGTAATACAGGCCTTATTGTTTCAAATTTCATGAAGCTATGGATTGTATGATTTTGTGGGAGGAATGAGGCAATTCACAGATACTTGGCGAGATGTGGAAAATAAATATCATTCTAAGGTCACTACTCTTGTTCAGCAGGTAAACGCAGATACAACATTTTATATTCAGCAAATTTCCTGTATTCATTGCTGCTGTTCCTCGACATGAGATAGCTAACACTGTTGAAAGCACTCTTACACCAGTCAGCCAAGCAATAAAATATTCATACTTACTTTCATGCCATATTTTTCATTTTAATCTTCCCTGTTCCACTCAGTTGCTTTTGTTCTATCTGTGCTGGCCATAGGTTAGAAGTGCTCCAGGGATGGCCTGTTCTACATTATTCATCTGTCCATTAGCGTAAGTTTGGTATCACTACACCTCTTAAACTACTAGGAAGATTGCCATGAAACTTTACACATTCGTCCCATGGTCTGTTTGATCCAAAATGAAAATGGTGTTTTACCCAGATATTAAGTATCACTGCCACAGCAGTCGTCTTGAAAATCTTACTCCTGAATGGATGGTAATGTAATATGGGGTTTTCAGTAAAAGACGTGATATCTAGTTGCTTCAAAATGAAAATGGTCTTAATCATGCCTGGCATGGCCATCATGGCAATCGTCTTGAAATCTTGTTATAGATACGCCTGAAAAGAAAATCGTAAGGGCATTGAGTTCTCATCTGGAGATGTTTTATAATGATTTCTTGGTGCTCTGTGAAAATCATAAAGCTTGGACATCCAGTATGGTCACCACGGTGGCCATCTTGAAAATGTTATCTGTTCTCCTCTTGAATGGATAGTTATATCAACATGGGGTTTTCACTAAAATACTTCTTATAATATCTTGTCGGTCCTAAATGAAATTGGTGCTGAGCTGACATCCAGTATGGCCCCATGGAAGCTACCTGGAAAGTCTTGGTATCGCTACTCCAGAGATGCTGCCAGGGTGCACTGGTAAACAAATTGCACAAAAATTGCATGAATCAGTACACTTGGAAAGCATTGAAGTGTGAGAACTCCTGCAAATTGGTTCAAAGTCGCGTATATAGAAGTGCACTAAGTGTGGATTACCTTTTTCATTTGGCTGTTAAGATAAATGGAATAAACAGGAATCTACTTTTCTTTTGAGTAGTAAGGAAACTTATTGATAAATTGTCTCTGTTAATTCCAAGGTATACGGATGTAGGTTAATACAAAAGAATGCTTGGAAATTCCAATAATTATTAATAACAAAAAGACGTGTATATGAGGAATTCTGTAATTGATGCTCATTTCTTACATTTATGTATGCATGAACTTTGGTCCATTTCTGGGAAGTGGGTTATAGTCGATGACTGTGTGGAAATTTACTGACTCTCTTCAACTTAATATCAGTGGAGGCATGAATATGTAAAATGAATGGCAGAATGAAAAGCAAAGAAAGAAGTATTTTTCACCAAATGGAGGATAATAACATAGCTGCCAAGTGTCCCCTTTTTTAAATATTTGCCCCGTATTTTGGACCTGAATATGGGTGTACGTTTTGTTTGCAAACAATAAGTTTTTAATTTAAAAAAAATAATAAAAAATTTCCTTGCAATTTTCAGTTTAGAATGAGCACTCGGTTCCATTCTGATAGAAGTGTATCGCATGTATATAGAAATACAGTTCTACAATATGATTGGTTCATTCGAAATCGAGTCTACCATGCCTCTTTATCCACCATATTGGATTTCTCAAACAGTTACTGCTATCACTGTATCTCATCTTTGTAATATTCAACTTCATGTTGAATAGAAAAGCAGAATATTCAGAATTTTCTACAGGAAAGACAAGAAAACAATTGGAATGACAATTGTGCCGTCTTGTTTAGATTTGTGAAACCATCTAGTAAAGGAGAAAACTTTACGTTTTGCAAATAGTATAATCTGATTTCACTACTGGGCATGGAGGCGCCTATGAAATGCAAGAGCACGAAAAAGCTAATAAACATCAGTTTGCTGCTTCATCATACACAACTAAGCCTAAACTTAAAACATATAAAAACCCCAGAGATAACCTTGATGTAATTCGATCGAAATTTGGTTTACTAAATTTCTTTTAGAAACGAACCTTCATCTTACATTTACTGGTTTTGCTGACACATTATTTTGCACACATCTTCTGGTCAGTAAAATCGCAAAGGATTACTCATGTGAAAAAACAAAAACAGTCCAGTAAGAAAATCACACAGAATTCAGATCATCAATGAAAGATGGGACATTGGAATCAAAAATGATTGAAAAAAGAAAATGAAATGTGGTGTGGAAAAGGCGCATATATACTCTAGCATTAATATTTTAAAAATCAGTATTTGTTCCTGAAAATCTATTTTTTTCATAAGCAGTCAGCATTTTTGTACCCCAGGGTTGGCAGCTATGTAATAACAATAAAATAATGAGATGCCAGGTTAGATGAACAACCAAAGAAGAAACCAAAATTTAATGAAAAGTTTCTGAAATCTTGACTGTTGTGTTACATTAAGTTACAACACAACACCAAAATTGGAGGTATGTCAGGTAATATTTACCAAACTTGTGTGAAAAGTATCCCATTAATGTTGGAAATTGGAATTTGAACTTTACAACGGTAACTCTTGTGATACAGTCACCAGATCACGAGCATTTGGGAGCTTTGAGATTGATAAGACAATACCTGTGAATTGGAAAATTTTTAAACGGCTACAAAAATCAATTTTCACCTTTTTGAAGCTGACCTAGCTAGCAATGCATATCCCCTGTAAGATGATAGGCCGTGTGTGTGTGTGTGATTTTGATTTTTAGTATAGCTTTAACAATTTTTCATTCATACTGCTATATCTACAGTGTGGCAGTTTATAGTGATGTTTAACATTGGGGCATCATGCTGCAGACACATAGCATGATGTCGCACTCAGTCACATTATCCTGACACCAGGTCCTTAATGCTGATGAGGGGATGTAGGTATTATAGCGAGTCTCCTGGTCAAAACCTCATGTCAATGTACGACTTTAAATTTAAAAATAACAAGAAGTACCAACCAGACATCATAAGAAATCTACTGGTGAAAACTGAGTGTTGATTTTACTTTGCATGTAGGATGAGTAGTGCCAAGATTTTCAAAATTGCAGCCATATTGGGTATCACACTGGTATAACACCAACCTCTTAATGATGAGCGCCTAGCAAGGCATCTGTTAGTACCATTTGTGTAAGTCTTTGATATGATTTGGCCAGGATTCGAACCCGTGACCTCCCGCATCGAGGCAGATGTTCTAACCACTAGACCTCCGGAGCAGTCTAGGTTGTGAAAGAGAGTTCTCAGCACTGAATACTATTTATACACAGATAAGAAACAGATTGAACTCTGAAACGTTCAACAGATTAAAGCTTATAAAAGTAGAGGGGAATCTTGAGACGATTTTGATTTCAATAGGGACTAAGCAGAGGAGCAGGAAGAAAGATGGATGTATCAGAGCTATATGTAAGCATGGAGTGGAGGGGAGTTTGAAGTTTTCATATGGGAGAGGGGAGAGTAAGATCAAGAAGTACCTACGCACATAATAGCACACTATATTGTAGCTATTACCTATAAAACCTGTGTGCCTTAGCCAACAAGAAACGACCTAAAATAGTAACAAACCTTTTTCTGTGTTTGTGTTCCCCTACCGATTTTAAACATGAAAAGGATATTCAAAATGCATAAAATCTAGTCATTTCATTGATTAATTGATAATTCCTAGCCTAATTGCCACCAGGGGGTTCCTAACATTGTCAGCTTATTGGCGTTACAAACCAAATTGAAGCTGTCAAAGTAAACAAGCAGACATACTGCTTATTGTCCAGAACAGTACATGTTTATGTTCTCAGGCACAGCATATGGGAAACGTATCTGCAAAACTGCCAATGGACTTGTACTGTACATCACTTTCAGAGAGTGAGATTAAGAAACGAATGTGCACAGTATGTGGAATTTATCATGTATGCCAAGCCAGCATCAAACACCACATGAAGAGCGCACATGACAACTGATTTAGCAGCTGATATAGAGAACATGACCGCTAATCATTTTGTTAGATTTATAAAGTTATGAAGTTGGTGGTGTACTTAGCAAAATCATACATACACCCTGGGGATGCAGGGGTCGAAAAAAATAAACCATGTAACAAGTGGGTAGACTAAAAATGGCAGATTTTTTATGTATATTAAATGGACACCCCTTAAGGTGAAAAATGAACTATAGCGATATCCACACCCCATTCTAACCCTACTGCCTCTTTGTTTTAGTAGCATCGGGGTAGCTTAACTCTTCAGATAAAATCTTGGCATCATCACTGCCACTCCTCCTCAATGGTGTGATATTAGTATGGTATTTTCACTTTGCATGTAGATTGTCGTTTGTAAAAATTGTACCAATGTGATACCCAGTATGGCTGCAATTTTGAAACAATTGTCACTACAAATCCTATATGGAAAGTAAAATCAACACTCAGTTTTCACCAGTAGATTTCTTATGATGTCTGGTTGGTACTCCTTGTTATTTTTAAATTTAAAGTCGTCCATTGACATGAGGTCTTGACCAGGAGACTCGCTATAATACCTACATCCACTCATCGTCCTTTCCATTCTGATTTCATGTGCCCATTAAAACTCTGCAAAGCTGGCACGTAATTGTATGCCATTTGCTATGTGACCCGCAGCAGCAGGAAGGGTGAACCCTACAACTTTGCAGAGACCTTATTTTTGAAAATTAAGGGTTCCTACGAAGGCTGAAAAAAAAGTTTTTGCCTTAACAGTAAAAACTTCTCTAATTGACCAAATTTTTTCTGATTTTTTCACGTGCTGGTCACTACGCGTATGTCGTTCACCCTTCCTGCTGCTATAAATTAAACAGCAAGTATAAATATTATCAATAATGAGTATTGGAGAACCACACTCAGCTAAATTAGCTCGAGAGCGACTAAAGGCAATTAAAAAATATCTACCTGTTCGTGATTCTGTTAAGCAACAATTACAATCGCGTCAGGAGTCTCAGGTGGAATTTACAGAAGGTACAGAACAATTATTTAAACCGATTGTCGAACCAACGAAGAAAATTGTTACAGCAACTGAGGCAACACAACGAGCTCTTGCAACATTGCCTGCTGATATTGCTGGTCGTATTCAAGCAGCTCAACCACCACCCGTTCAACTTCCTCAACCACCACCCGTTCAACCTCCTCAACCATCAAGAACCAGAACTAAGATAATAGATAAATTTGCGCCTGAAGGTATTTCTGCTATCAGGAACCCAACCCAATTATTTGATATTGCCGCGTTTGGATATTATGAAAGACAAAAATATGTAAAACCAGAATATATTAAATCATTAAGCTCTGCCAATTGGATCAGGGATATATATCGCGTCTCTACTGGTACTCCAGAAATCAGATCTAATGAAGATATTATGAGTTTTAACAAATTTGATGAGGATATACATAGATATATAAAAGAGGTTGAACAAATTAAACGATTATCACAACCACCACAATTTGAATTATCACCACTATCATCACCGCAGCTTAAATTACCATCACTACAACAACCACTACCACGACTGCAACCACTACTACAACAACACAAGATACTACAACGACAACAAGAGATACAACGACAACAACAACAACAACGAGAACAACAACTGCAACAAGAGCTACAACAACGAGAACAAGAACGACGAGAAACAATGAAACGATTGCAATCACCACGACAACCAGTCAGAGCATTACGTGAGGAAGAAGATCAGGATCCTGACGCAACTGGAAGTGGTCTTATTACTTGCCCCAATAATGTCCTTGCTGATGTCGATCGACTAGAAATCCTCATTGGAGGAAAACGAGCTGGTAATAATTCCCCAGAAATCATTAATGAAGCAGCTGATATTTGCAAACGATTATTTACAGGCGGTATCATGGATATTAATGTATATCGGTCTCTCATTAATGAAATCGCCGATGATTACCACAGTGATTAGATACAATTAGTGATAAAGTCATTTAATAACAAAATGATCGTGCATGGTACTCAGCGTGGACCTACCATGGTCAGGGTAATAAACTCTCGATTACCAGTATACAAAGCGACCTACGGAGATGGACTAGGTGATATTGTTCAGGGTCTGTTTAGAAGAAAAGCCCCAAAAGCAATACCGATTGCAAAGCAGTTAGGAATGAAAGCTATTGATGTTGTTCGTGAAAAAGGTATAAGCGCTGTTGGTAATATTGCTAGCAAAGCATTCTCAGCAATCAAAGATAGACTATCACGATTAATACGCAGACCACAAGCGACCCGACCTCAACCTGTGAAATTGGCTAGCACTGAAGTGATGCCTGCAAATATTAGTAAAATAATAAATGAAGCCGCTAATCAAAAACTAGCGGAGTTGGCTGATGTACCAATGTCAGACAAAGAAAAAAATATAACCGCTAGTCTGATAGCAGGAAGTGGTCTCACTTCCCGAAGTGGTCTTCGTGTTAGACGAAGACGATAATAATAAAGATGTTTAAGCGCATATCTGACCCCGCGTTTGACATGGATGCACCAGTTCTCAAAGATGAGTCTGTGCGCGATTATCAGTATTATTCTTATGACGCACGAATGCCAGATCAGCGTGGACGAATCGAGCTACAGGTTCAGGATACAAGTAGATATTTCTTACCCGCTGAAGCATTTATTGAAGTCGAAGGTGAAATTTTAAATAACATTGTTCCTGCAGCACCAGTAGCATATGCCGCTGATATTAGGGTTGGTTTTGTTAATAACGGTATTATGGCGTTATTTGACAGCGCTACGTACATGATTGACGGAAAAAATATTGAATCTATTCAGAAAGACGTCGATGTTGCCACAACAATACTTGGTCTTGCAAGATACAGCGACGATAATTCAAGATCAGCTGGTCCATCAATGATGTTTGTCAAGGATACTTCTAACCACTCTGATAACGATCAATATGAAATAGGACGACCACGGAATCATGCTAGAAACGCCGATGCGGATGTACAAGATATGATTATTAATGTAAATCCAAATTTCAACTTAGGATTTGCAGTACGTAAATCAATCTTAAAAGGTGATAGGAGAACATTTTCATGTGCAATTCCACTGTCACATATCTTTGGATTCTGTAGAAATGTCAGAAAAGTCATTTTCGGAGCCAAACATACGGTTGTACTTCTACGAAAAGGCGATGATAATGATGCAATATGGAAAACCATTGGTGATCCTGGTAAAGTAGTACTAACAAAACTTTCCCTGTGGATGCCAGTGATGACTCCGTCAATATCTGAAGAAGACCGGTTGCTATCTTTTATGAGTCAAGGCGGTAAATCAACCTTGTCATGGTTGACTATGACCACAGATGCTGTAGAAAGCGCTATTAATGGTTTATTTACATGGCAAATAGCTTCTCAGCAAGGTGTTTCTGCACCAAGACACATATTTATCGCATTACAAGATGTTGCACGAATAAACAATCAAGATGAAAGTATAATGATATTTGACAAACTTGGTGTTTCTGAAGTTTCATTAAGGATTAATGGACATCAAGAACCATCCGAGGATATTTTGTTAAATTTCGATCAAAATCATGTAGCACGTGCATATCATCGTCTTATGTCGTTTATGGGACGTGATCAAAACATTGATACTGGTTTACAAATATCGCAGCTAGATTTTACATCGCTGTATCCGATTTATTACTTTTCACTAGAACATTTAGATTTAACCAGACAATCTGTTGTAGATATTCATTTTCGAGCTCGTGTGACTCGAGGAGTCATTGTCAATTACAGAGCAATCGCAGTTATACTCAGCGATAAATCGATGTTACTCGAAGGTGTTGGTGGACGAATGAGAGTTATTGATACTCCAGTAGAAAACATGTAATTAGATCGTTCATAATATTATAAATGTCATATCATCACGTTAGTGTGAGTCTGACTCCTGGTCAGATTAAAAAGCTACAATCAGCATCAAAAATAACTGTGGAATAAAAATATCGCTAAAGCGAGAACAGATGACCGGTGCAAATAAACTATCGTTGACCGAGCGTCAGTTCAAAAACTTCAATGAAGCCAAAAAATCAAATAAAGGTATAAAACTTAATCTTTCTGCGGGCGCCATTAAAGATATTGCTAAGACGGGTGGTATATTTCCACTTCTCGCAGCTATACCAGCTTTAATAGCCGCTGCAGCCCCAGCTGTTGCAAAAGCAGCTGCGCTAGGTGCTGTTGGAACCGCTGCTGGAATGGCGTTAAAGAAAGCAACCGGACAAGGAATCAAAAAAAAGGGAAAAGGTCTAAGACTACCAGGAACCCCGTATTCGTGGTACGGAAAGGGTCTAAGACTACCAGGAACCCCGTATTCGTGGTACGGAAAGGGTCTAAGACTTCCCGGGACAGTTTACTAATATCACCCATGTCCAATTTTGATTTACTTAATACTGCTAAAAAATTAAAAATAAAAAACTTCAGAGGTGTTTTTATGCGCGATCAATTGCCAAAAAAACCAAACAATATTGAAACCGGTATCATTAATCTCGATAAAAACTCTGGCCCAGGCACGCACTGGGTCGGATATGCAATTGATCCACGTGGAATTATTTATTTCGATTCGTATGGATTAGCACCACCAAAAGAATTTTTAGAGTACGTTACCGGCGATATTCCAATCTGGTATTCAACGCTACCAACACAAAAATAACTGATCCTCCAATATGCGGTCGTGAAACCCTCGCTGTGCTTGATGCTGTATCAAAATCAACAGCGCCACCTCATAAAGTCGTGCACGCGTTCACTACACTACGTCATAACACTTAAACAGATATCAATAAATATAATGGTAGATATTTATGGAAGATCCTCAAGTAAAGCTCAGAAGGTCGATTTATCTAAATATGCAACTCTTGATTAGCTCAGAAATGAAATCGATGATTTATTAAATATCACAAGTGTGGATCAAAATGAAGTCGTCGTTTTTCAGGACAAACAAGGACGATTAAAAACGAGTAACATACAACTACTAGATGTACTTGTACGAATTCCCAAAGCGGTTGTTAATAATATCGTTACTTTCACTGATCAAGGTAAAATACAGGATTCCGGTAAGTCAGCTAACGATTATGTTAAGAAAACTGGTGATGTATTTACCGGTGACATTATTATGTCAGGAAGAAAAATTACATATCTTGGAGATCCAATCGCAGATACAGACGCAGCAACAAAAAATACGTCGATGATCAAGAATCCAAATACGTGTCAGTGCGCGGTGGTATAATGCGTGCATTTCTCGACATGAATAATAATGGCATTAATAATCTCAGAACACCAGAAACAGATTTTGACGCCGCAACGAAGAAATACGTCGACGATAAGGAAATTCCAATAACGACTTCGTTAACGACAATCAATGATGGAATTGCTGCATTTAGAACTGATTTTACCAATCACGTGCAAACGTTTCTGAATTTCCGTAGAAATATAAACAGATCTATTCATGATTTGTTTGGAAATCCACCAGTCGCTGACATAAAACTTACCGACATTAACATGAAAATCAACGATATTGTTAGTGGAATTCCTGATATCGTTGAAAAAACGAATATAGTAACAAAGTTACTTGCTGGAATGCCTCACAAGCAGATCTTCAACGTAGTATACACAGTAGCATCAGGATTAGGAGTATGGACACTGCAAGATAATAATCTCAAACACACCGCAGAAATTACTGGCGTATACAGGCTGTCTATATTTAGCATAGCAAAATTCAGTATATTTACTACATTTCCATGGCGTTATTCAATCGATACTTTTTCTGGAGTTGTATCCGTCATAATAAATAAAGATGCGGAAGAAACATTTCTGCTGGAGGCATCTGATAAAAAATTAACCAGAGCACTACATGGAATTTGTATGTGAAACTCCTCAATTAGTTATCTAGATAAATATAATGAATCAAGAGTCATTTATCGACGTTCAACGTCACAGATACGCTCAAGTATGTGAGTGTCAAACCAAACTAAAAAATATCATCGACGATTACACGATAAAGGTAAAAAAATATCGGCGACGTATGGTTGTTATTGATATAATGGTATACTCGGTTTCTGCTGTTATTGCTGGATCCGGATTATTACTATCAGCAATAACGATGACAGCGCCTGCAGTTGTAACAATTATAGTTTCAACGGCAACAACATGCGCAGGTATTTTCAGTATTATCGCTAAGAAAAATCTACGTGTACAAATGATAAACTGAACGAGTACATAATGAAATTGCACACAGCAACATCATCTTATTCTAAACTATCATCGTATCTTTCGGCGTACCTCAGCGATGGTAAAATATCCGATGAGGAGTTCGCAACGATAATGGAAACTTATCATGAGGCATTCAAAGTGGATTCTAATGATAAAGTGGAGGGTTGAATTTCCGCTCTATTAAAATAATAATTAAATACGGAGTATTTTAAATAATGTCATCGTTAGAATTATTACAGCAGATCGTAGCTAATACAACGCCGTCAAAAACTATTATGATATCATTAAGTTCAACCAATCCTGAATTTAGCGTTAATTTTCCGACTGCAATTCCAGCAAAGGAATTGCATTAGCGCAGCTTCGAGTTTATCATAGTTGGCCAAATATCAGGTCAAAACCGTTTGGTGGATCACCAGCAAATAATTCACTGGTATTTGCGAATAAGAATAAACCGGATGGAACACCTGATTGGCAAGTTGTTGGAATTTCAACGGGCAGTTATCAAATAGACCAGATTAATGATGAGTTCCAATGCAGAATTAAATCTATCACAGGGAAAGAATCTAAAATAGCGATCACTGCTTACGAACCAACACTATCAGCGGTGATTGAAATAAATTCTCCTGATTACCTCGTAGATATTTATCAAAGTTCAATTAGATCTGTGTTAGGATGGCCTGAAGTTGCACCTGTTTATAATGGAGTTTCAGAGCCAACTAAAAATGAATTTAAAACGAGTGAAGAAAAATTCATTAAAGATCCAGAATATCGAGGAAAACATCCATGGAATTTAATAAGATTTAAATTTGATCCAAACGATAATAGATATTACTTTACCGATTTTGACGGTAAAAGGATCCACAAGATATTTAGATCAGCATTTGATTTCGTTGTAGAAGCCAGGACGGGGAATCGACAGATTGTTGATGAAAAATTTTTTAAAGAATTTTTAGGTACTCTTAAGCCTGAATACGATAAAACGTTTAATGAATTAAGAAATTTACTTATTTCATTATCACAACATTATGATCATAATGTCAAGCAGCAAATAATCGAGTCAATAAAACACTTAAATGGTATCTTATTCGATTTATACATAGCCAATGGAAGTATCATAAACACTGCAACTAATCTTTATGAATATATTTACACTAATCAAGAGCGTAAACAGTTATTTCTTGATCATTATAAAATAACAGAAAAAGATTTACAAACATTTATTATACCAGATTTAAATATTGCTAAAATGAAGAAATCACTTGACGATCTTATTGAAGAATATTATCCGGGAGTAATTGAATCATGGAAAAAAATAGCCCCACCACCGGTTGTACTAAAACATAATAACAGCCCTTTTGGTGCCGGACGTCATATATCGCCAGGCATTGTAAACATAACAACAACAATTGCAGTCAATCTGGTATGCGCTATTATTGAAGGTAGCTATCAGGTAGATCTTTCTAAGTCTAACCAGGCCCAGCAAGGATACATATTAAACTCATTTTCCCCGCGCGATCCCCCCGGGTGGCTGATTGTATCAGAGCCAATTAACCCCGTGTACCTGCGAGTTCATAATCCGTTATTATCAAGAATACACTTCAAACTTACAGACCAGAGCAATCGCATTTTGGACACAAGAAATGAAGAACTAAATATAAATCTGTATGTGAAATCATAACCAAAAAAAAAATATCCGGATGCATGGTGCTTGTCTATGATACAGAATGGTTGGTATACAATACAGCATAGCATATACTTGTAAATATATATAACCTTACCGGCGGTCTCATTCAATGCTAATCGGCAACTTTCCCTATGTGGCAACCAGTAACTGACAAAATAATAATACTGTATTCTTTGTTTACATAAAATCCGATCACAAGATTTCTCATAGTGCACACAGGCAATCGAAATCTATTGTCTAGAAGGCTGTGGCTGCATAATTAGCTCTTATTGATTATTCCATAACGGCTGTATTGCCTGTATCTGTGTGGCCGATTACTGCGTAAAGTTATTTTAAGAATACGCTATGACTAAATCAATCTCCTTGGTAACGGCTTACGAATAGACTCAGTGTTAATGCAGAATTATATATATTTTTTGGAAACTAGAAATATAAAATCCCATTTTACACAGAAAACTGTGGTTTTTGTTAAGAACACTGTAGTTTTTAGGAAATAGGTTATTGGTAAACACATATTAACTTTTTCAGTATATATTTATAACAAGGTCCGATAGCTCAATTGATAGCGTGTTGAAACTCTCATCCGGGGGGTCATGGTTCGAGACTCGTGAAAGACATATGTCTGCAGGGGCGATTTTAAGCCAAGATTTATAATCTATTGGGGGCTCCAGCCCCCCCCCCCCGTCTTCAGAGTACACCAATCCACTACGTCAACACGTGGTGGATTCACTTTTGTGAATCACCCATTGGTTGATCATTATGGGTTGGTGTGCTGGCGTGAAGACGGCATTTCGTCATATCATATCATCATCATCATCATCAAAAATATACAGCGGGGGGTGATATGAGGTCGTGACCTTGTGACTTCACTAAAGGGGTACCCCACACAAGGGCCATTCCAAAAGACACATCGCAAAACTAAAAATAAAACTAGGTTCCAGGTCACAAAGACCAATCAGCCTTTGAGTTTCTAGAGTTTCGTTTCAGATATTTAGGAATTCTTGTAAGGCAATAAACAAAATCTGGTTGGTCACTAAAATAAGACCTACACGTGTATAAACAACCTCTGAGTTTCTAGAGTTTCGGTTACGGATATTTAGGAATTCTTTCGGGGGTAAACAAATAACACGTACAGACAGCCCTCTGAGCCTCTGAAGTTTCGGTTTCGGATATTTAGGGGTTCTCTTGGGGGTAAATGTCTAAACAAAGAACCTCATTAGGTTTATCTGATACAACTATGGAATGGTAGATCGAATATCACCTCGCGCTGTATATTTTTGTTTATTTTTATATTAAATATACACTCATTATATAATGAATTTTGAAAATATCAATGTCATTATTTCTGCGATTAAAAAATTCCAACATAACGGTATCAATGTATCTGATAATCTTAATGCTGAAAAGATTCTATGTGATTTTGACTCATTACAACAACGAAAGAACGAGAACAGATTCACGCTATCTGCTGATTATAAATTCATGAAAGTTATCCAGCAAGGAATGTTAAAGTCACTGGCAACTGTCACTGATGATCAGGTAAAGTTGTTTGTGCCTCTCTCAAACGCTATTGACAAAATCAAATTAGAATTATCTCATGAATACGAACAGAAAAAGATTATGAACTTTCGTATAAGACAGTTAAGAGAGCATTGTGAAAATACGAGTGAAAATACGAGTGAAAATGACAGCAATAATGATGGACCATTGACTGTGATAATAGCTAAACAAAATCCTTTGGAAAACTAACATATTCTGCTTAGTATAATGCAACCTACACACGTGGATATTGACAAGCATATCTTATATCAAAGAACTAACCATTATATTTCAGTAGGTATCATAGACAAGTACAATATTGCCCGTGCTTGTTGTGCAAAGTTTTTCGTTGAGTTTGCTAGTTTTCGTTGGGTCAAAACCCCAGGAAGGTTAACGGGAATTAACATTAGATTTTAAATTTGTTGATCAAAAACTGGTTTTTTCCAGTTCTTTTGCTCGTATTGTGTAGTTTTTTGCTAGCGAATTACGATAAAAATCCGGAAAAAACCAGTTTTTCATCGATAAATTTAAAACCTAATGTTAATTCCCGTTAACCTTCCTGGGGGTTTGACCCTCAGAATTTGTCAAAATCTGACTGATTTTCACTGATTTTTGGTCATTTTTCATGCAAAAAACGAGATTTTCGAACAAAAAACGCGGTTTTCAAAACAAAATCAACGAAATAAAAAAAATTAAATAAAATTATTTTTATTTGCAGAACTTGAGATCCAAATTCACTGAAATGTTTTTACAGTCAAAGGTATGGACAATCAGGATAGCTTTTGACATTAACTCGTATCTAGTATAAGCGGTCAACTACGATATTTATCATTATGCTTGACGGAGTTATCTCGCTTAATCATTTGGTAACATTAAAAATACGGTAGACTAAACGTATTGAAATCTTATTTTTTGTGCAAAACTTTTGGAAAAGGCAGATTTCTGTATATTTTCTGCCGCGTATTGTACTTAAGGTGGTACTATGTCAAAATATTTGGCAACAGAATTAATTGACTTGAACATAATTTCTTCTCCAGATTCTGCATTCACTGATTTAACAGGTCCTGCAAATCGTGCGCCGCCAGTGTTTCCAAACTTACAGTTTTCACTTTGCGTGATAATACGTAGATTTCCAAGTGAGTTGTCAAGTTTATTGCCGTTGATGTGATCCACCACATACCCATCTTTGATTAGTCCAAAATAACACTCGATCACAAATCTATGTGATCGATAATTTTTATTTCCTTTGGTATTAAACGCAAGATAACCAGTATTGGTAACACTACCGACTGTTTTTTTCAATCTGCAATTTCTAATCACACCTTCTCGAGATGCTTCATAATTGGTGATGATTGGGTGCTTCACAAATTCATTTTGCTCCATTTATATATAATATTTATTTGTCTAAATCATTGTTTTTTGAAAATCTAGCCAGATAATCTTCTTCGATTTTTATAGGAGAGTCAGTGTTATATTTTTTATCGTAATATCGTTTCAGCTCTCTGTACCCTTTACCACCGCATTGCGCACACAATTGAGTCTTTCCTCGCACTCCAGCACTACACACAATACACGGTTTTGGTCCTAGACTCCCATTTCTGACGCATTGCATATGATAACTACAGTATTCATTCACACATGTTCTGTTACACGGAGATTTATAACCGATTTTTAGCCAGTTGCAATGATTTGGTTGAATCATATACAAAAGATTAACATTCAATTAAATATATATTTTGCCCTAATTATAATATGGAAGAATTATCCGTGATTGAACCCTACGCAACCAGATTCGATCTTGACAGACTACCCGAGTATAAATTTAGTATTTCGATGCAAGATCTAGCTTTAACGAATGCGGATATAACTAAACGTATCCGTGAGGCCAAGAAGGAATTTCGTGACGATGGTGCAGTTCATGCATGGTCAACATTCAGAGTTGGAAATGTTTCTAATACGATGAATGACAAACGAGGAAGAGTAATCATTAACCACCTTGATAATCAAAAATATTTTATTTTAATAAAATTTATTGTAAATACAGAAGAAGATATTTGGATTATTCGTGACAAGCGCGATCCCGTCCGCGTGCAGTCAGGAAATAATATCTTCTTGAGTAATAAATCTAAACCAGGAATACTAACTGGTATAGATAAACTGTATTATGAGCGATCGTACCCTGTAACTGCGGTTGTCTATGGAATATTTCCGCTGAATAATAAACCTGATGTTGGGGATCTCAAACCGATGAGATTGTCATTTTTGACTTTGTCAAGGATAAACTGCGTAGCTGAGCGAGTTACAGAACACTTTACAAACGCGATACGTGGTAATGGTTTAACGGATTTAAGACGTAAAAAAATAAATGCATGGGCAGAGTCGGTTAAAGATACCGGAGCGTCTATCAGCGACGTTGCTGAGCTAGAGAAGAAATTAAGATTTCCAATAGCAGTAAAAACATTAACCGGAGAGATTTTGTACAAACCGAAATATATAAAAAATGGAGCTCCGATAGATATTATTGATCATAACGCGCACGCATGGACTGCTGCAGTAACAATATTTCCACGAGATAGAACGGTTAAATTTTATGACGGTGATATCTTTGATTTTATTAAAAATATTAGTAAAACCGATCCTGTTTCTGTTTGGTTATTTCAGAGTTCGGAATATGATCATTACGATCAATTTGTACGACCTAACGGTGATATTTATCGTACAGAATCTCTCCATGAGGAAATGGAACATCTTGCACTGAAATATACCTCTGATGATGTCATAGTTAGACAATTACTGAATAACTGTTTTACTGTTCCGTCAGTCGCTGCTCATTTCGCTCAGAAGAAAATTCATGGAAAACGACACGATCGGAATTTCTTGAAGATGTCAAGAAAAGTTGTATAGAATATGGGCACGGTGGATTATGGAACACCAAATACGATTATAGTGATGTTATCTCGGTTGATATGGTAGCGTGTTATCCTGGGAGTTTTCTTGGATATGGAGCATGTTCTAAATACTTTAAGAGATTCGGACATCCTACACATGACATGACCAAGGTTGCGATAAACGGATCCTTACCAGATTTTGACTTAACAGGATTTGCTCACGTAGAATCATTCGAGTTTAGAGAAGATCTCCATGCGATTACTTATATTTGGTTCGGAAGACATTTTTCAGAGCGATGTTGGGTTCCGATAGTACTATTGCGATATATGCTTGATGCTGGATTTTTAATATCGTTGAGAGTAACTGAAGCGATTATATCGTATAGTTCACAGAAGCAAGTTTGGTTACCAGAACCGGACAGATTTAATATCGATGATGCCAGGAATGAACATGATGAAAAACTTGCAAAAGATCTTGGTAGAAAGATAATCGGTAAGTTTACTCAAGGTGGTTCATACGATTATAAACGAACATGTACAAGATTGATTATGGACGATGCTGAACTAGATTTTATAATCGCTGATACAACGGAGAAAAACACATTTATAAACCGATGTAATGCTTATTTATCAGTTATCAGATGGAACAAAACTAGGTACCATTGTGAGCTATCTTGATGGCGAATCACCGCAGTTTACTCATTTAAGATCTTCGATGTTAGCTTATGTTTCGATAAATCTATTGTCGATGATAAATAGATTTCCTCGTTACGCTGTTAGAGTTGCTACGGATTCATTTTATATACATAAAAAATATAAAGATTTATTAAAACTCGGTAATGGTGAATGGGGGGTATGGAGGATAAAACAAGAAAATATACTTAGTTATTCTGAATCTGCCGACGTTGAAATCAAGGAAATATATTACAAAAATAATAATCAAATATCAAAATCATCTGCACCATCTGTGTACGATCCTGTGGCTAGACATAAGACCGTTTATCTTAATGGGTGTGGTGGTTCAGGTAAAACAACTCGTGCGATTAACTTATTTATGAATAATAACTCAGATATAATTGTTTTGACACCTACACATAAACTTGCTAGAGAAATAAAAGAACGAGGAGTAAAATCATGTAAATATAATAGTTTCTTTAGATGGTGCGGAGACACGTGGACTCCATCGCGGATGGGTGAAAAATATATACCTAAGTATATTATATGGGACGATATATGCACGGTGTCGTTAGAAACACTAAAAACATTTCTTGATTGGTTGTTATTGAAGAATATTGCTGTGATTATGTGTGGCGATCATGGTCAACCACCACCCTTTGTTGGACGGTCTCCACATGAATGGTTGAAAACATTTGTAGATTATTACGAAGAAATAAATGATGACCATAGATCCATTGATGAACCGCTAAAAGAACTTAAAAGATTAATCAGACTACAGCCAGATCAAATACAATGCGAGATTCTGCGTAAAGTAATTGCAGAAACTTCTATGAATGAATTTTGGACTTTATGGAACCTGCTGATTTGATAGTCGCCAGTAGAAAAATAGTTCGTGATGAACTACAAAAGAAATTATTTACGTTACATAAAGAAAAGTTTCCGGATCTACATGTACCTTTGTGTTATCGCCCAGCAGATACTCGACGACAAAATATTGAAGTTGAAATACCAGGTACCTTGGTTCCACCGAGGGTACAGAATCTTGTCTTGAATGATATCGTGTTGGTTGCTGTTGATGTTGTTGAGAGCGCGTTGAACATGGATAAATCGCCATGGACGTTAGGATACGCTATAACAATTCACTCGTCGCAGGGATTAACTATAACTGATACTAGAATCTGGATTGTAGATGATCGTATTGAATGGTCGAATTTAGTCTATCTCGCCGTATCTCGAGTCAGGAAAATATCGCAACTGCGTAGGGTTATTGTAGATTACGTAATAACTGAAGAAATCACTAACAATGTCGATATCAATAAAAAATTAGTCAGCTATAAGCAGTTTGACAAAAAATATAAGCGTGACTTTGATCTTGATGCTGAATTTATTATAACACTAAGACAACAACAGAATAATCATTGCGCAAGTTGCAACTGTAATATGTCATGGCAGTGTTTTAATCCAAGACAATTTACCGTAGACAGAACTAATAGTGATCTTGGTCATACACGTGAAAATGTGGTGCTGACCTGTCTTGAGTGTAATCGACGTCGAGGCTCTGGACGTTTACAAAATTGAGCTTGGTAGTAATTGCGTATCCTCAGGAATTACTTGTAATTGTTCACGTACAAATCCACGTTGAGGGGCTGTAGAATCTAGGCTGTAGATTGGAGGTCTACCAGTGGATGTAACCACGCTAGAAATTTTATGTGTAGTCACGCTCCAGATAGGATCGGTTGCTCTTTTTTTACCACCTTCAAGTTCGCCAGGTTCATATAAATATCTTACAGTTACATTACCTAATACTGGTTGAGAGAAAAATTCACGTCGTTGTATTGGTATATATATTTTTTGATCGCATTAGAAGGTTTCATGGAAGTTGCACGAGTAATTTCATTATTCAACGCAGCTATCACACTCAGTAATCTTGCAACCCATTCACGAGATCTATCCTTGAGGTCAGTAGATATTTCCTTTGCATATTGGTATCCAAATAACCGCTCAGCAAGTGTTCTATTAAATCGTTCAACGATTGCCTGATCACGATGAATTTCAGTATGTCCTCGTCTGGTTTTAACGTTATGTTTCTTCATCAACGATGATACTACTCCAAGAAATTCTTTACCAGGATCAACTTGTAATAACCGTGGCCATCGTAGACCACCACGTTGATAAATGCGCTCAAACGCAGATGCAACGTCAGATGCTGTCTTTGTTGATAATGGCTCCGCTTCTTTGTATCTACTCGCAACATCAATGACAGTTAACGCGTATCTATACGTGTATTGACGTCTACGTGTTTTAATGGTATCGTGTGGTAAAAACAAAATATCTGCTTGATGAACTTCATTAGGAACGCTAACATCGAAATGCGCGTACTGAATTCTTTTAGGTGGACTTAGGAATATTTGCCATATTGCCTGTCGTGCTAACCATGATGCAGCAACATCACGTGAAACTTTTGCTGCTTCGGCGAGTTTACTAATCGCTGCTTTACCTCTCCAATACCCTCTCGGGGAATAATAAACAGATTCCATTATGATAGTTATATAATTTAATTGCCAGCCCCTAGCACTAGTTTACCTTTCATAGCAGATTTTACTAGGAAACTAGCTAATTTATCTCTGAGAGATTTATTAGGTATAGAATTTAATGCGTGAATCAATTTCACATCTGCGAGATGTCGTTGTTGCAAATCATTACTTTTATACGCGATATCATGAACGTGACACGCTTGATCAATTGCGTTTATTGGATACTCTCCTGGTTTTGGTTGATCTCGCTCGTCAAGTCGGATATCAAGTCGAGTTCCTGGACCACAATAACTATATCCGGGTAAATGTTTCTCACCAGGGTATTTAGCCCATGGTAATCCTGGTAATTTTCCTAATAAAGCTGCGATATCACCACCTGTCTTTGTTGGAATAAATTTATATTTCTTGGTGCCACATTTCACACACTTACCTGTAAGTGCGCGTCTTTTATTTTTTGTTGTTATTGTCGTTAATTCAGTAGTAGGTGTAGGTGCTCTGCATCGAACACAATATAGACTCATATTATTAATTATATGGATATAATTGACTTTTCTGCGACAAGAAAACAAGAACCAGTAAAGCACCATCCAGCGCTTCCGAATTCTATCAGAATGATTATAATAGGCCCATCTGGAAGTGGAAAGACGCAATTATTGCTCAATCTAATAATGAGATGGCTAAAGTGGAACAAACTGTATTTAGTAGCACCATCTGTAGATGATCAGAGGTGTTATGAAGTACTTAAGGATTTTAATAAAAATGCAAAACTACTGGACGAAGATGGAAATGATATTATTGAGTTTATAACCGATATTGATGAAGCTCCATCTGTAGATGATCTAGATGGATTCATTAATAATCTCGTAGTATACGATGATGTGATGCTGGACAAGCAATCCAATCCAGCTAGAATATTTTCTCGAGGTAGACATAAAAACACGGACGTGATTTATGTTACCCAGCGATATACACAAATTCCAAAAGTAATTAGAGACAACTGCAATATTTTGGTTGTGTTTAATGGCGTAGATAATTATACTCTACAGAATATTTATTATACTTGGTGTTCAGGCGACATGGACATGATTAAATTTAAAAACTTCTTTTCAAAAGTACAAGCTGTTCCGTTTGGATTCATAACAATAAATCTACATGATCCAAGATCCAGATATCGAATAGGTCTTGATAAAATATTTGGTTAATTACAGCAGCAGGAAGGGTGAACGGCAAAAATTGAGTGACCCGCGAGTAAACGAATCGCATAAAAATCTGAAAAAAATACGTCAACAAAAAGTAACGGAAATGAGCTAACCTAAACTGTATGGAAATAATAAAAGTTATAGGCTTCGGTTTATGTTATTGACCTTTTTTTTTCAGCCCCTGTAGGAACCTTTATTTTTTTATAAATAAAGTCTCTGCAAAGTTGTAGGGTTCACCCTTCCTGCTGCTAATTAAACTACATGGTCGTAACAATGGAAATACTAAAGAATTGCAAAATAAACAATTTGTTATATAAAAATGCTCCGTGAACATCATCGTCATCGAGTACATTTGGCCGGGTGTTTCCAAGTTTATTTTTCATCACACGTTCGTATTCATGATGTGAACAAATGGGTGAGGAGGTTATCGAGAGACATAAAACTGACAAAAATGTGTCAATATCATTGACACATAATTAACTCAAGTGTTGTAAATGCAAGTTATAGAAAGCACGTGTTCTTACTGTCCAAGTGACTTTAATACGGTATGAGCCGACCAGAAACCTAGTCTATCTATAAAAACGTAGCAGACCAATTACAACTCAGGACGATCATCTGAATATTTTCGGAAGATGGATTGAAATGATAGTATGAATTTGCACATACAAATGTATACAAACAAATTTAAGCAATCTGCATGAACATGGAATTTTTAAATGTCTGTCATAATTTAAAATGATGGAAATGAAAAGGACAATATTTCCGACGTCTTAGAGTGCAAAATGAAGATACATAATACAGTCACAGATATTAGTAATCTCTATTTCCACATTCAATAAAGGAAAATGTATACAACTTGCGGACTTGAGTATATTAAAGCGTAAGACATACAACTTATTTAAGGGTACCAATAATTGAAACTACTAAGCAGGATGTCTCATTTCCCACGAAAACCTTAAACACACACACATGCAAGATAAAGAGGATTTCAATCTGGAGCAAGTTCGACCATTCCAGCATGATTTCTACATGGTGTCCCATTGTCTTCGAAATTCCTCATGATAAGACTAAAGCGGAGAATCTGCTGCATATAGTACGGAACATAATGTCGGACTAATATCGGTCGATCCAAAGTCTACTGCTCTAATGCTGCAACATTTTCATACAAACAAATATCCAGATGAGGTTTCTGCCGAAATTTAATAACATAACTTGATACCAAACAACTCAGTGAAGGGCTTGATTGAAAGTGTTGTACTATATTCATTATTAAATTTCTTTTCAAAGTGTACATATAAAGGAATACTTAACTTAAAGTATCATCACTGATCACATTTGCAAGAAAACTTAAGAGATACAATTTTTCCTTATAATATTCAAGACAAATGGAGAATATATACACTGACCTGCACTCTATACACATGCACATCATAAAGTGACTAAACTCAAATATCTCTTGGTTTTCACCTGCATCTTTGAATGAGCACAAACAAATGACTTTCATAGTTTCTTCTAATTGTTCTATAATACAATGATTTTTCTTCTCAGTCATATTTGAAATAAATTCTGAATTCTTTCTCGGTATTGATATGTTTCACTTTGAAAAGAATTTCGGTGTCTCCAAATATCATGGACCGCTCAATTTGTTTGTCCTGTAGTGTTTTACCGTCTGGCACAGGAATGAAAAATGTTCCAAGTAAACGGCATGATGAATCAGTTGTAAACATTGGTGATTTGTCAGTAGAAGCATACATTTTAAAACGTACTTCAATCTGATCAATGTGCACAGGAAATGCTTTCTTGGTGACAGAGTGACCTACATTTAAAGTTTCACCTATTTCCACATATTCATCGAAAAGATCCGCACAGTAATATTTGCCATCGCGTGATACCCTTTTGTCTCTAGGATGAACGGCAGGATCAAAATGTTCTTTGAACTATATTCTGTATGTAAATCGGGCTATCCTTGTGGTGATTGCCCTTGGGACATGTCCTGAGATCGTGGCACCTTTTAGAATCACGAGACCACTTTCTTCTGGAATGATGATCCTCTTTTGTCTAAAGTTTTTCTTAAATGTCTCTTGAACAAGCTCGCATTCAGCAAACACTCCCACTAATAGTATGGTGGTTACATTGCTCCGGGAGGAATCGGACAGTAACATTCTCACGTGATTTTATTGTACTTTGAATAGATTCATCAAAGAAACCGACTCCTAGACTCGCATCGAATCTAACAGCAGAGAGGGTGAACCCTACAACTTTGTAGAGACCTTATTTTTGAAAATTAAGGGTTCCCTGAAAAAAACACATTTTTGCCTTAATAATGAAAACTTCTTTAATTGACCAGATTTTTTCACAATCTGGTCACGTGCGTATGTCATTCACCCTCTCTGCTGCTATAAATTAAACAGCCATATAGATATTATCAATAATGATTATTTGAGAACCACACTCTGCTAAATTAGCTCGAGAGCGCCTAGAGGCAATTAAAAAATATCTACCCGTTCGTGATTCTGTTAAACAACAACTACAATCGCGTCAGGAGTCTCAGGTGGAATTTACAGAGGGTACAGAAAAATTATTTAAACCGATTGTCGAACCAACAAAGAAAATTGTTACAGCAACTGAGGCAACACAACGAGCTCTTGAAACATTACCTGCTGATATTGCTGGTCGTATTCAAGCTGCTCAACCACCACCACAAGCAGCTCAACCACCACCACAAGCAGCTCAACCACCACCACAACCACCAAGAACCAGAACTAAGATAATAGATAAATTTACATCTGAAGGTATTGCTGCTATCAGGGATCCAATCCAATTATTTGATATTGCCGCGTATGGATATTATAAAAGAAAAAAATATGTAAAACCAGAATATATTAAATCATTAAGCTCTGCCAATTGGATCAGAGATGTATATCGTGTCGCTACTGGTATTCCAGAAATCAGATCTAATGAAGATATTATGAATTTTAACAGATTTGATGAGGATATACATAGATATATAGAAGAGGTTGAACAAGGTAAACGATCACCACCACAATTTGAATCATCACAACCACCACAATTTGAATTACCACCACAATTTGAATTACCACCACCACAATTTGAATCATCACCAAAGACACCATCATCACCACAAGGAGTACAACGACTAAAACAAAAGATACAACAACTAGAACAACGAAAACAAGAACAACAAGAAAGAATAAAACGATTACGAGAACAACGAAAAGCATCAAAATCATTTGAACAATCACTTCGTGATTATCCAGAATCACAAAAAACACCACCGAAACCAAGTAAAAAGAAACCACCGAAACCAAGTGAAGAAGAAGAATATCAAGATCCTGGCGCGACTGGAAGTGGTCTAGGAAGTGGTCTTATTACTTGCCCCAATAACGTTCTTGCTGATGTCGATCGATTAGAAATTCTCATCGGAGGAAAACGAGCTGGTAATAATTCCCCAGAAATAATTAATGAAGCAGCTG
>JAECUM010038868.1:0-23061 GCA_016617855.1 Megalonaias nervosa | reverse complement strand
CATCAATGGCAACAAGCAATTATGATGGCCAGCCTCTGGACAAGTTATTTATGGATCTGGATCAGGTGGACAGTAAGCATCATTGCCCTGGTTAGTAAGCAGTAGCAACATTATGCTGAATTTAATAAAATTCATTAAATCATATGATATTAACATCTTGTTTTGGTGTTTCCTTTATTTCCGTGTTACATCAAATAAATAATCTTACAAAGGATTGATATTTTTGTCTTAATGCATTTACTACATTCTGCATTCTTGTATGATAAAACGTAGGACCAGTTAGTTATTGACAATACCATTAGCATTCTGAGGTTACAGGTCCTGTGGGCTTGCATAATATTTTGGTGAGTTTCACAAACCAATTGCGTGCATACATTATTATGGTATAATGGGAATGATCAAAATTTGTCCAATAATGTTTTTAAAAGAAAATTAAAGACATCACACTAGGCTTCCCGTTCGTTTCTTTCAACCTGTATTGTCACATGTTTGATAGACCAATTCAAGTACAGTAGTTTAATCTGGTCATGGAGCCCAAAGCAGTACCACAATATAATCAGAACTGAATTATAAAGATGCCATTATTATGAGATGAGCTGTACATAATGCAAATACATCAGCTTAACTTTGACCTACCTCATCATTGTCTTGTGGACTGCAGTGTAAAAATTACTTTGACCTACCTCATCATTGTCTTGTGGACTGCAGTGTAAAAATTACTTTGACCTACCTCATCATTGTCTTGTGGACTGCAGTGTAAAAATTACTTTGACCTACCTCATCATTGTTTTGTGGACTGCAGTGTAAAAATTACTTTGACCTACCTCACCATTGTCTTGTGGACTGCAGTGTAAAAATTACTTTGACCTACCTCATCATTGTTTTGTGGACTGCAGTGTAAAAATTACTTTGACCTACCTCATCATTGTCTTGTGGACTGCAGTGTAAAAATTACTTTGACCTACCTCATCATTGTCTTGTGGACTGCAGTGTAAAAATTACTTTGACCTACCTCATCATTGTCTTGTGGACTGCAGTGTAAAAATTACTTTGACCTACCTCACCATTGTCTTGTGGACTGCAGTGTAAAAATTACTTTGACCTACCTCATCATTGTTTTGTCAACTGAAGTGGTAATTACTTTGCTTTCAAGGCAATATAATCTATGGCTCCAATGGACTGCATTATAATGGGGGATTCTGTATCATGTATTTCATTACATGGTGTTACGGCTCCAATAGACAGTGTTATAATGAGGGATACCGTATCATGTTCTTCATTAAAAGGTGGTCTCACTACAAGGCTGAATACTCTGGCTCACACAGACAACATTATAATGAGTGCAGTAATTACAGGTTATTGTATCTATACTGACTGATATCATGGGTGGACGAGTTGTTTTGGCATGTGACTGATGAGCTTACAAATCAACCTGAAGAGTTCAACAGTATATATACAATAACCTGTTTAATATATACTCTTATTTATAATTAGCATTAGTTTCTAGATCTCTTACTACTACTGGAAGCATAAAATCTTGTAATATTACAAATCAAAATCTTTAAATATTACTGTAAAGATACAAATCTTTTAACATTACTGTATGGATAAAAATCTATTAATATTACTGTAAGGATAAAATTACAAACATGAAAATATCATGCTCTCTGTATTCTTTGCTCAACCTCATTCCTGATACTCATGAAAATATGAAGCAAACTGAATGGCATCCAATCTAATTAAACCTGACATCAACTTGTAATACTTAATATATTCTGCTGACCTTTGGAATTCCCATTCCACTTATTTTATATTAACTTTGGAATTCCCACTCCACTTATTTTGAATTACCTTTGTAATTCCCATTCCACTTATTTTAAATTAACTTTGGAATTCCCACTCCACTTATTTTAAATTACCTTTGTAATTCCCATTCCACTTATTTTAAATTACCTTAAGAATCCCCATTCCACTTATTTTAAAAAACCTTTGGAATTCCCATTCCACTTATTTTAAATTACCTTTGGAATTCCCATTCCACTTATTTTAAATAACCTTTGGAAATCCCATTCCATTCATTTTAAATAACCTTTGGAATTCCCATTCCTTTTATTTTAAAACAACCATTGGAATTCCCATTCCACTCATTTTAGAAAACCATTGGAATTTCCATTCCACTGATTTTAAAAAATCATTGGAATTTCCATTCCTCTTATTTTAAATTACCTTTGGAATTTCCATTCCACTTATTTAAAATAACCTTTGGAATGCCCATTCCATTTATTTTAAATAGACTGAATTCCCATTCCATTTATTTTAAATAACCTTTGGAATGCCCATTCCATTTATTTTAAATAGACTGTGGAATTCCCGTTCCACTCATTTTAAATAGACTGTGGAATTCCCGTTCCACCCATTTTAAATAACCTATCAAATTAAGCACTGCATTTTAAGTTAGGAAGAGTTATCATTTGAAGCAAATAAGTTCTTAATGAAATTTTTCACTTTTATAAATTTGAAATTTGATAAGTGAGTTGATAGGTAAACAGAACATAACCTCAAATCGGTGTCCAGAAGATCTTCATTATGCTGGAATGTTCACTTTTAATCCAATCGAATGACATCACAGTGTAAAATTTCGATGATGTGATAATGTCATGCTGTAAAATTTTATTATGTCATGATGTCACAACATAAAATTTCAATGATGTCATAATGTCATAATGTAAAATTTCAATGATGTCATAATATCATGATATAAAATTTTGATGGTCATAATGTCATGATACAAAATTTCTATGATGTCATAATGTTATGATACATATACTTATCAATGATATATACCACTTGATATATACAAAACAAAACTGTTCAACTGATTTTTTTTCAAGTCTACGGGACAAACAAAATTAACTATATGTGATTCAGAAAATAAATGCATTCCCTATAACATTAGAAATGTACAAGTGAAGTAATAATTCAATGCCTTTTTCTAATTTTCAGTTTCCATTGATAAAAGAAACTACTGTGAGGAAAAAGATTTCTTTGATTGTCAAACCAAAAAGTTCTCTTAACAAAAGTATTAACTCAATGATTCTTTAAACTAGTATGTGTGATTGATGGTATCCATTTATTCTAATATTTTCAAAACATCTACTTCAAAATATTTTAATAATTATTAACAGATTAACCAAATACAAGCTATCCTGAGAGAAGTATCAAACTGAGATTCATATAGAACTAAAGTTACAAGTGGTGGGGGCATTACAAAGGGCCCCACTCATAACTATGGGGGCATTACAAAGGATCCCACTCACTATAATGTTGTTTATGTGTCTTAAAAGAAGGAACATGTGTTTGGAACCAAAGTTAGGAGAGGACAGAAACTCTGGGGCATTAGCTCCTCTAAATGATTATTTGGAATTCTAGAAATTAACTTCTATTAGGGTCTCATCAACATAAAGTTGAATCTCAAATCTGGATGAAATTTACCAACGTACAATCCTTGTAAGATAATGCTGCAGAAGCAAAAGTTAAGACAATATACAATCAGGGGTCATAACTACTCTGGTTGTTTGGGAATGCCAGAAATCAAGCTTATTTAGTCTTACAAATATACAGGTACATAATAAATTTTGGTTCAAATCCAACAATCCTTAGTAAGCTTACTGCGGAAACCAGTCAGGAGGATGGGTAAGCAATGGAAAAAATCTGTTGGTGAAACTGTACAATGCTGAAAATCAAGCTCATTCAAGGCCTCACAATGCCAAATATTTGACTGAAAATCAAACTCATTCAGAGCCTCATAATGCCAAATTTGACTGAAAATCAAACTCATTCAAAAGCCTCATCATGCCAAATTTAAATGAAAATAAAATTCATTCAAGGTCTGATTGTGCCAAATTTGACGGAAAATCAAATTTGTTCAAGACCTCATAATGCCAAATTTTTGACTGAAAAATCAAATTCATTCAAGGCCTTATAATGCTAAATTTAGCTGAAAATCAAACTCATTCAAGGCCTCATAATGCCACATGTAACTGAAGTCCAATGAAGTCTGGCAAAGATATATTGCAGAAACCAAATTCAGGAAGATGAGAAATCCTGCAAATAAATTGCAAAACACTATAAATCGAACTTAATCAAGGTTTCCTCAAAGTAAAGTTACATTCAAAATTTGGCTGCAATCTAATTATTCTTGAAAAAGTTAAGCTGTAGATACAAAAAAATCAGAATAACACTCAGGGGCAGCAAATCCAGTATATGACGCTGCAAACAGAAAATGTACCTCTTTCAAGATCAATACAAAGCTGCATGCTAAATTTTTTTAAAATCAACAGCCTTGTATAAACTTGATGTTGCAGATAGAAAAAGTCTGGATGACAGACAATCAGGCACAATAACGACTCTAAATGATGATGTAGGAAACTGGAATTCTACCTCTTTCAAGGACTCATTAACATCAAGTTGAATGCAACTTTGGGTTGAAACTTAAGCATCCTTGGTCAAGTAATTCTGCTGAAACCAGCATCAAGAGGATAAAGATTCAGCAGCCATAACTCCAGGAAAAGATGTTGCTGAATGCTAGAAATCAAACTCCTTGAAAGTCTTATCAATATACAGGTGCAGCACATTCTAAATTTGGTTGAAATCCAACAATACTTAGTATGCTAAGGAAACAAAAGTACAGAGGATCAGTGATTGGGAAAAAACAACTTTTGCATCTAACATTATGGATCATAACATTTTCAACATTATGGATCATAATTTCTGTACAAAGCCAACTGGATGGACAATAATAGATCACAATTTCTGTACAAAGCCAATAGGATGGACAATTACAGATCACAATTTAAATATGCAGCCAATAGGATGGACAATTAAGTTCATAATTACAGCAAACGAGGTCATGTAGAGCTGAAAAGCAAAGTTACTCAAGGCGCATGCATATAAAGCTGCATTCCAAATTCTGGATGATACCCAACAGTCCATGATAAAGATATGATGCATAAATGAAAGTCAGATGAATGGGTTATTAGGAACCTTAACTCTTCAAAATGATGATATAAAAGGCTGAAAGTAGAATTCATTTGAGATCTCATCAACAGAAAGTTTCATACCAATAATTCCCAGCAGAGTTGGAAAAATTTTTTTGATGGCTAGATGGATGGAAGGAACATAACACTTTAGTTTTCAGTGGAAAACACAGCTTTAACCAACATATTTATTACATGATCCGAGTTTTTAAAGTATTTTGTAAAATGTATTGAAAAGGAAAACAGAAAACTTATATAAATCCACAGACAGTTTGGATACAACATTTTCTGAGAATTCTAGAACATGTGATCACAAGATTCACGTTTATATCTCAAACATACATCAAAACATACACTGAATGTGCAAAAATCACGCACAGTATCTGCAAGCCCTGCCCTTGTTTACTACATTAAAAATTTCATCTATATTGTGAGAAAAATCTTTTTTCTTCAAACAAAAGTGCCAATTTCATGACTAAATTTCTTGTATTAGAACATACCCTGCATTGTCATCCAATTTATGTAAATCTGGAAATGAGTGGATGAATATGATTGGAACATGTGATGATTGACACAGCCAAACATTGATAACACAGCCAAACATTGATGATACAGCCAAACACTGAGGATGCAGCCAAACATTGATAACAAAGCCAAACATTGATGATACTGCTAAACATTGATAACACAGCCCAACATTAATGATACAACCAAACATCGATGACACATCCAAACACTGATAATACAACCGAACATTGATGATATGGCCGAACACTGATAACACAACCAAATATTGATGCCTGATACAGCCAAATCCCTGGTGCCTGACACAACCGAACACTTGATTCATGTAAAAGTTGTAAGTGCAAAAGACTGATATTGATCATTTGTCACAATTTTTGTCTACATTTACAAGCAAATATTTGTATAGAAATAATACAGACTCGATGAATTATTTATTTTTTGAATTGCAGTTCTTCAGTTGTGCTGATTATCTGATGTGCTAATCTTTTTAACACTTCAATATAATGTTGGATACTATTGCCCTAACAGCATGCTAAGTAATTGTTATATCATTTTCTACATCCTTTGTACATGTATGTATATTAGAAGTTTTTAATACAACAATCAACACTTTCTCTGAAAACAATATATAGATATATAGATGTGGTGACCATTGGTCAGAAGTAATTTCAGATTTAACTACATTATGCCCAGTGGGGTCTTCAATCAAATTTGTTATACAAATTATTTAAGTCAAAGATAAACAACACTGTCTCAATCTGCCACAGACATATACCTGCATGTATCTAACATGAGTTGTTTTTGGCATCTGGTCAATGGGCTTCCAAGTCGTCTATGCCAAAACAAGAATTCCACCTGATTTATCAGTAAGTGCAAATGTAATACAGTGATGATAGTGTATTCTACTTTATAAATAGCATCAGTTATCACATCTCAATAATAGTGGAAGGGAAGAATCAATTAATTTGAATTGTTTTTTTCTTTACTCAACTTCATTCATAACTTCTGTCATGACATACATGAATACATTGGGCAGGCTGGATGCAACCAGAAAGTAATTATTTGGGTTATGCCATAATGTTGACAATGGTGTCACTATTAATGACATATACTGCCTGATAATGATGTATACAGGAAAATATTCAGTTATCAAGTCAATGAGACAACATTTGAGTATATTAGATTAAAAAAATTATATGTTTACAATAAAACAACAAAAGTGGAAAAGTTATACCCAAGTCATGCTATCATATAATGCTAGGATGATGATATTAAAAGGACAGAAAATCTAAAAATAGAAGGTACCTTATTAAAACACAAACTGTTCTGAAATCAAACAGAATCCAAAAGTATACATAAAATATGGTATGTAATTTTGTATGTATATACAAATATTATATTTTTCGTATTTTCTGGAACATAATATACACATCTAACTGCAGTACGAACTCAGATCGGCCATCACATAATGCATTAGTAGATCAAGGTCTGTGCTGTTTGTTTTATGATTTCAAGAAATAGATTTAACTGGCACACATTTTTTACTACACATTGGCTTAAACAGTTTTAAATGGCCACTATCCCAAAACTTACAGACACCAATCTGTGATGTACAGTCAACTGCATGTCAAGACAGGGTAAATATGGCAAATTCTTGTACATCATTCAACTGTATATTTGTCTTGCACATTCGTCAGCTGTATACTTATTTTCTTCTTTCAAAGTAGAAAATACCAAATAGAATTTAATAATTAGGAATTCATGCATAGTCAGATTAAACTCCAAACAACACAGATGCAAATTTGCCATCACATAATGCACTGACAGATTTGTCACCAAACAGTTTGTTAGGACGAATTGGTAGAACAAACAAATTTGACCCTGATCTGCTGGTGCATTAAGTGACTGAAGATGAGGGTCTATATTGTTTCTGTAGTTGAATCAGACTTGTATGCAAATATATACAGTATTTTATGCCTGTGTTTGGAACTGATTGTGGTTTTTACAAATCTGGCAAGGTATTTTGTGAATATCACAAAACATACACATACACTACCAGAGTGAGTTTCAATCTCGAGATGTTAATCATGCCTTTCTGAATGTGTTAGGTGCCTTAGTGACAAGATTAATTCTGGGTGTGTTTGATCACATCACTGTACTTGAGTATGAGTTTTCTCACAGTTAGCAAGTATTCTCATTTTAAACATAAATGGAACATCCAAAACTTGTCCTGATAACATAGTTTACATTGATCAAATGCTTCTTCATTAAACATTCCTAGTGCTTATGGCAAAAGCAATACACTGATAACTTATAAATGTACATACTAAAGTAAGAATTATCCAGGTAATGTAGGTTTGCAGCACAATTATTTCATCTATCATTCTACTTTATGAGAATATGTTTACATGTACCTTTAAGTGGCAGTTATTGAGTTTATTTCACTGTTCAATGATCAATAACCACCCCAGGAAACACATGTGACAATATCAGTGTTAAAGAACATGGACATTTTCTAACAAGACCAACCAAGAGGTGGGATCAAATGTAAAAGTATCATGCTATGACATCACAATGAAAGCACTACTTATTGGAAAAATTTACTATGCCCTGCACTGGTAATGTTTCAACCTAATGTCTACTTTTCTTGACTCAGTTTAGTGCTTGAATGCCTTTGTAAAAGTTGACATTGATGGATACATATTTGGCCAAAAGTTTTGTGATGGCATCAAAGATGTACATTACTCAACAATCAGGAATGAACAGACTCTGGTAAAACTACATAAGTATTACATTTTAGAACAACAATTATTATTCAATTTCAGATCAAGAAAGGTACCTCTATGGCCACAAGCACGTTTTAGAAGAGTTATCTCCCTTGGTCTGTGAGACCTAGATGATTTATTCTCCTTCCCAGTGTGATTGCAGCCAGTAAAAAGATATACAAGATCCATTTATGAGACTAATTTATCCCAGAAAGTCACCATGGTAGTTTCTGAGATTAATTCTGCATGGTAAGCTACACAGGGCACATCTGGTATTAACTTAGGTGGTAAAGATACACTAGGCGTGTATGGTGTTGCATTAAGTGGCAAGGATACACCTGGCATGTATGGTGGTAAGTGGTAAGGATACATCAGGCATGTATGGTGGTAAGTCAAGTGGTAAGGATACACCAAGCATGTATGGTCTTAAGTGGTAAGGATACACTAGGCATGTATGGTGTTGCATTAAGAGGTAAGGATACACCAGGCATGTATGGTGGTAAGTCAAGTGGTAAGGATACACCAAGCATGTATGGTCTTAAGTGGTAAGGATACACTAGGCATGTATGGTGTTGCATTAAGAGGTAAGGATACACCAGGCATGTATGGTGGTAAGTCAAGTGGTAAGGATACACCAAGCATGTATGGTCTTAAGTGGTAAGGATACACTAGGCATGTATGGTGTTGCATTAAGAGGTAAGGATACACCAGGCATGTATGGTGGTAAGTCAAGTGGTAAGGATACACCAAGCATGTATGGTCTTAAGTGGTAAGGATACACTAGGCATGTATGGTGGCATTAAGAGGTAAGGATACACTAGGTATGTATGGTGGTAAGTCAAGTGGTAAGGATACACTAGGCATGTATGGTGGGAAGTCAAGTGGTAAGGATACACTAGGCATGTATGGTGGTAAGTCAAGTGGTAAGGATACACTAGGCATGTATGGTGGTAAGTCAAGTGGTAAGGATACACTAGGCATGTATGGTGGTAAGGATACACTAGGCATGTATGGTGGTAAGTCAAGTGGTAAGGATACACTAGGCATGCATGGTGGTAAGTAGTTAAGATATGCCAAGCATGTATGGTGGTAGTTTATGAGACTGATTATGTGGTAAAATATACACCATGCTTGAATGGTGGTAAGTTGTCAGATTGACTTGGCCCATAATGTCATGTGGTCAAGATACACCAGGCATGTATTTTATAGTTTGTGAGACTGATTTAGCCCATAAAGTCAGGTGGTATACATACACATGACATGCATGATGGTAATCTGTGTGGAAATCATGATGATATTGGTTGATTTTCCACAATAATGTTGACAATGGTATCACTATTAATGGGTGTGTGCTTTTAACAGGGGTGTGTACTTATGAAGGGGGTGTGTGCATTTAACAGGGGGGTGTAAATATTATGCCAAATATAGTATCTTATATTTTCAGTCTACATGTACTTGGCATCTACATAATAAATGAAATTACCATCAATGAATATCAGCGATGTCTCCAAATGTTTTGTCACACTATTAACAATGAGCTGCTGATTCAAGTTCCATTGAAGCAAGCAGATTCACTTATTTACACCTTTGATTCAAAATATCAAAAGATTAAAACAAACAACAACAACAACAAGGATGACAACTGATCCTGAGCATAGAATAATAAATGACAAGTAGCACTATGATAGGAGTTTCCAATTCTTTCTACATCTGTCTTCATGACTTCTCTTGAAATTTCCAAGAGTGTACACAAATACACTATATTCATAAAAACTACAGTACAAAGTATGCTGGGGAAAAAACCTGAAATTTTTTTTTATAAAATCACCCTTAAGAACTCCGTGACAATCACAAGTATAAGTATTTCACAAGATTTGTCAACTGCCACAGAAATGTTCCTTTTCTGAGTCCAAAAATCAACTTCTCTTTCCAGCTATTACACTATAACACATTTTGGCACAAACCACAACTACCCTTAATCTTTGCTTGTCTGTTGCAAAAATATGATGTGATTTATTGCATTGTCCAATCACATTCACTGCTATTTAATGTCAGTGACCTTTGACCCTATGACCAGAGTTTGTGTGATTGGTCAGTCCATTTTGTTTGGGCATTTCATGGGATGAGTCTTTTTTCTTCTTGCTGTTTTCTTCTTCCAATGCTTTCTGCATTTCTGTGTAGTAGTCTAAAGCCTTCCGGACTGGTTCAATAATATCTTCCTGCAACAAAATCAGAAATTTAAAACAAGCCAGTTTTGAAATAAACTAACATTTATAAGCAATCATTCGACATTTGTTTTTAAAATTCTTGTTTTTATCTCAATTAAGGTTTCAGCAACACCTGTATTTGACAGTTACAATAAAAAAGGACTGATAATTCATTTATTTGACCAATCCACTAATTTTACAGCAAGTGGCTTCCTAATATGGGGATGTGAATTTGATGACTGTAGAGAACTTATTTACAGTTTTGTCAATGTGGATTTTCTGATACTTATTATATGAAAAGCTGCTGTTTGAGGATCAAATATTGAATGAATATCTAGGGCAGCAATAAATGTGCTTGAGTGTCAAAGAAAATTATAACATTCTAATCAATCATTTCTGCTGCAAATTTCCAAAAACTAATACAGTTGGCAGTTTGCAGAAATGTCAGCATGTGTCTTCAGCCTATGAAAACATGGGTGGGATGGCTGGGTTAGATATCCAAAAAGGGAGAGTCTGTACTTGAATCCTCTAAGACTCACCTCTGTTACAGGAAACAGTTGCCCTAGAGCTTCAAAAAGGGGCAGCAGTACATATTTTATGAACCCGATTTGGGACGAGGATTTGGTCACCTTATCACGGTCCATAAAAGGAGCCACAGGAAGCCCTTCAAGTTTTTCCACATCACTCTGAAAAATCAAAATTTGACTTTATATAGATATGTCATTTGATTAGAAACATCAAAATGGTGATAATCAGTACCATATACATTTTAACTATCAAGTTATCCCAATTTTTATACTTACACCGTTTATATAATTCTATAAAAGGATTGTCAACAGAAGTCATTTAGATCAATTGTTAGCATCTAACTTAAAAATCTAATTAACAAGTTTTATTTGTCTTTTTTAGCAATGTATTAATCTCAGCAAGAACCTGTATGCAATAATTATTCTTATTAGGTTTCTGAAGGTTTGGGTTTAATCTTCATTGCTTACAAGAAGGAAAATTGATGACAAATGCATATAATTAACACCCTAGAATACTTAAGAAATTACTCCAATTAAGTTAGGTGTTCTAAATTTTATTTATTTATTAAATACAAATTTTACCAGTACAATGCCAATCAACCAGACCCATCAATGCATGGCTTATCACCTGCATAGAGTGGAGAAAATTATGTTGTAAACAATACTTTAGAGTAAAAAAATGAATGAATTTCTGACCTTTATAGGAGCTGTATTCATAATGGACAGTGACAGAAGTCAACACTATGACACTATAGCCCATTCCACACAGGATTTCAAAGTTTATCTTATCTGTAATTCTGTAAATTATCTGGTCAACATCATTAAATGCAGCTAAAAGTACTTAATTTGTTTTACACAAAGTACATGCATTTAAAACAAATTAAGTATGTTTAGCTGTATTTAATGATGATGATCTGAAAATTTAATGAGTTACAGATAGGATAAAATTCATGATGCAGTGTAGAATAAACTACAGTGTAATCCCATATCAATATTGTCACTGTCAGACTTCAACTTAATCCACACACAATTAACAACTTTGGTTCAGCATTCATTTATATAGTAAACAATTAAATTGTTTCCATGCATAATATGTTTAGTTTAGTGGCTTGGTGTGAGTGAAAGCCATCAACTTCAGCATGGCTAGATCACATGATTTACAGTCATCTATAAATAGAAATCGTGAAAACCCAAACCAAGCTGGTCCCCTCCCCCAAACAAACATGTGGTTATTAATTTGTTTGGAAGCACCAATGGTATACAAAAAAATTAAACTCCATAATGCCCAGTACATTTTTAAAAAAAAGAATATCTCAATCAGTGTGCCAGGATTAAATTCTTCAATGCAAATGGGATGAAGCAGAAAGTCACAATATGGATTAGCGTCTATGAAACTGGAGGAGTGTTTAATTGTATTATCTTAAATGAAATATCAAACTCTTGTAATCCGTCAAAGTGATAAGCCTACTCTCCTTCAGGTGCTGTGTTGTTGCCAACGATCACTGATCAAAGTCGGCAGGGATATGGGACTATGACAGTATGAATAGAATAAGTCGGCTTCTTACAAACTGATGTTGAGACAGTTACAGAAACTTTCAAGACTTAAAACACTTTTTACAGTTTTTCATTACATGAACACAGTTAGCCTCATCTTTTTCTGGTATAGAGGCAAATTTTATAAGTCAAAACTGACATATATGAGTGTAATGGAACCTCTTGGTTAAGGTATAGGTTTCATTTTAGTTTGATGTTTTATGGCAGAGCAACACAAAGTAGGTTATTTAGTGCTGAAGCAATTAGAGTTAAGGACCTTGCCAAAGTACACACCATGGTAGCTGACCTGGGTCACTTCAATGGTAGGATTTGAACCCGGACTAATTTGCTCACAAGTCTGGCACACTAACCTCTGCAACTGCAGATCCTTCATGTACTGTAATAAATCTTATGATTTTGGATGAATATTGTATTTAAATTTTCTACTTGATTAATTGCACTTAATTATGATTTTTTTAAAACTTGATTTTAACTCATTTATAATGTAATTAAAGATGAAATATAAAACTATTTATTATTATATGGCCTTGCTAATAATGTACCCCCAGTATAGTGGGCCTTCACTATAAAGTACCTGCTTATAACACAGTATCTTATGAAGAATGGGTATGGCCAGGGATCACATTTTGGGATGAATCTAGTTTTTTTTGTTAGTTTTAACAGTGCATTTAACACATTATTGACTATATCATGGAGAGGAAATGAGAGTTATATGTCTTCCACATGGACACACAGAGGCAGCTGACCTACCACAGTATAATGCAACCTTGTATATAACTGTTATGTATATTTAGTTTATATTGTGTGCCTGACCTTTGTCTGTGATTGAGGATAGATTCTGGCCTAACTGGCTTTTGTCATTTTTTAAAAAAAGATGTTTATTTCAATTTGAATTCAAGGCCTAACCTTATTTGCAACCTTAGAATGTTCTGGAAGCAAATTTGTGACCCACATCATAGGCATTTTATTCCATCTCAGGTCAAGTGAAATTAGTACATATTGGTTTGGTAGACAAAGTCTTCATTCCTGTTTCTAAGTTCAGTCTATGGAATGATTTACTGTTGTGTTCAGATAAAATTTGAGAGGAATCATTTATTTAAATTATCCATTGGAATTACAAAGTGGTGATTGACTTTTTGGACTAAAACACAACTTTGGGATGATTGTGAATTCATTCAAGGACATTCTGGATTAGATCACTGTGATACATTAAGACTATTGGTACATCAGCTCATTCAAGACTATTGGTACATCAACACATTCAAACTTACTGGAATTCATTTGGAACATTATAAACTTTTGGCTTTGTGATAGAACATTTATGATTATTTGGGATTTAATTTACAATATTGCAACTTCCTCTTAAATTGTCACTTTGTAATTTAGAGAAATAACCCTTTACCTCATAGAATGTATGGCTTTTTAGCCCTTCAAAATACATGTAGCAAACTTACCCAATGCAGTGCACTATAAATAGAACACCTGTTACCTATTCAACTCCATACACATAGGCCTGCCTGTTAACTGTTAAGCAGTGTAGTGTATGTTATGTTTACCAGCAATTTTAACCATTTTACATTTATGGTACACAAATATTATATATGGAAAGGTTTAAGAGTAAAATCCGATCGTTATAGCTGTATAATTATTTTTCACGGAATAATTTTTATGTGCTTTAAAATCTTGAGAGAACTCATTCACCGTCAAGTCAGTGAAGCCACGTGACCAACCATAGCTGCCATTTCTCATACTCAAAATTTACAAATTCTCTGTCTGCGTCTACATCATTAAATCATCTGAATTTGATAATTTATAAAAACTAATTGCTGCCTACATCAATATCAGAGCCTTTACCTAAGTTACTAAAGCTTTCATAGTAGTGATTCTAATCGTGAAAACTCAAGTAAGTACTGAACGAAATCCACGACCTCCATTTTGGAGTGTGGAGAATACGACCCAATTACTTTAAATAGCAGATTTCGACCAGATCATAAACAGCGACCACGTGATCTGATGTAATGGTCATTCACACCAATGAATGTAGTATCTAATAGGGGTTTTTCCCCAAAGGTGGCACTATGAAAACCCGCTCAAAATGGCTAATGTTTACAGTAGGCATCAAAAAGCGCTTCCGTGAGAATGGTGTAGAGGCATCAAAAGGCGCTTCCATGTGAATTGGGTAGAGGCATCCAAAGGCGCTTCCATGAGAATGGAGTAGAGGTGTCCAAAGGCACTTGCATGAGGTAAAGGGATAAATAATTTGCTAATTTTAATAAACTTGTTGGTTTCACTTTCCTTCTGTTACATAGTTTAAAACCATAGAGTTGCAACATAATGCTCTACTCTTTTATGGTCCCACGGAACATTATGGCAAAGAACGCTTGTTCTAGGTGACTGTATCTGTAGCACAGTATTCTTAAATATTAAGAATGATCAATATATATATATATATATATATATTTAATTACAGTTAGTTCCATTACTTTGCAAGCAAAAGGACATAACCAACTATATTATGCTGTGGTAACATGCTCACCTTGCGCTTCTATGGTACCAAGTTGGGCCTTACTACCCACCCATGCATAAATACATATATGTGTCAGTGTTTCTATGTTATTGGTTTTCACCTGGTTCTTTGACTTCATTCACATCAACAACCAGCTCATGCAAGTAAGTGGACCATGAAAAGTATGTTGCTAAAGTCACACCAACATTTTGCACAACATACAAAATTTAAAAAATATTTTAAAAATTTTATTTTAACCTTCTGTTGAGGTTAAACTACCTGGTTGAAAAATTCCTGCAGTAAGCATTCTATCCAAGGTTCTGCCACTTCAAGTGGTCGAGACTCATTTGAAATATCTGCTGCCTTTATCAATATCATCATCAGCTACACAACAGAGAGAGAGAAAGAAAAAAAAAGTAAATCAAACAAAGGGAGACAACTTTGTCCAAATAATAATCTATAAGGATGACTGATTATAATAAAAATTAAATGACAGCAAGAAAGCTGGAGAGAAGGAAAATGTTCAGAATTTCTCATACAGATGATAGTCATTTCTTTCCAATCAATAAAATAACCAAAAGAGCTTTGGAGTTTCTCAAATAAATTTGAAAAGTTTTTAACTTTCAAATATGGGGTTCCTTTTATTGCTGTTAAATATCTATTTGTAACAAAAAATTTTATCCCAGATTTGAAGATATATGAGCCATATTAAACTCTACATAAAAATAGCCATAACACAAATGACTGATCACTTAAGACTAAACACAGCTATTACAAATGTAAAATTGACACAATCTTACCTCAAATGACCGCGACCTATAATTATCTCTCTTGATATCTATGCATAAAACAGGCCTAAACCTTGAGGCTTGAATTTTTGACTTACCATGAAATCGAAAACTCTTGATGCTATTCACTGGAGGTTTGTGATTTCAGTGTTAGAAACTTCAATCTTAGACCTATCCTCCCCCCCCCAAAAAAAACTGATTAGCAGATTCTGCCATCCAAGTGTGGTATACTTGTAAAGACTGATGAAAATTGGGTCCATGTAAATAATGATGAATGCATTTACATATCATGTGACCCTGAACACTGACCTATCAATCTCACTTAAAAGGGAGCTGCCCCTCCTCAAATGTAATACAACAATGAAATACAGTAAACTTGAGGAAATGAACTTATCATGTGGAACCAAAAATGACAATTTTACCTCAAGTGACCTCAACTTTGTACCTCTGGGTCTGAGAATCTATTGGATATCAAGTGCAGACAACCAATAAAGTTTGATGAAAACTGCATGCAGAAAACTTGTATAGCAGAAACCAATAATAATTACAGTACTGGCCCCAGTGATCATGAAATTTTACTGCCCAAGTATGATCTACATATGAAGTTTGATGAAAATTAGGCCAAGTAAAGTTGACTTATGCATAAAGGAAAGTCAAGCAAAACTCCAGTGACCTTGACCTTGGTTCAAGCAGCTCCAAATTCAGCCAACTTAAGCCTCCACCTTTAAGAGAGGGACATATACCAGGTTTGAGGAAGAAAAAAAAACAACCATAGGAAATAAAAGTTATGTTGTGGAAGCCATCTTATCATGAGAAAGATGGACAGATGGATCTTGTTATTGCTATATCCACCATCACTAACCATCAGGGGAGATAATACATATCAGTTTGAATGCTATAAGAATCTATTAGATCATTTAGTAAATTTAAAGGATCTGGGACATAAAATTTTAATGATTTTGTCATTGGCGATACACATATCCAAGAACTATATTGTCATTGGCAATACACATGTTCTATAACTATATTGTTACTTGTATGAATAAATTTTTTGAAAATTTAAATGTCTAGCTAAATTTGCAAAACATTCAGCGTGTACTTTTGTGACATTTCCATTTATATTTGTACATTACTAAAGGTCTTGTGTATGAGAAATTCTTGATAGGATGCAAACAAGTCCCTTGGTTATAAATCTCTTAACATGCAAAGTATTCAGAACAAGAATTTTTTAATGTGTATATTTTTTTTTATACAATGTAGCAACAAAATTTAAATAAATTTCAATGGATTTCCTTCAGCTGGTTTTTTAATTAAAGAACCGAAAAGACCTGCTAGGACTCTTTTGCTGTTCCACTGACCATATGGATAATGTATTGGACTTTGTTGTTCCACTGGCCATATGGAAAATGATCTGGGCTTTTTCTGTTCCACTGGCCATCTGGAAAATGATCTGGGCTTTATCTGTTCCACTGGCCACATGGAAAATGATCTGGGCTTTTTCTGTTCCACTGGCCATATGGAAAATGATCTGGACTTTTTCTGTTCCACTGGCCATATGGAAAATGATCTGGGCTTTTTCTGTTCCACTGGCCATATGGAAAATGATCTGCGCTTTTTCTGTTCCACTGGCCATATGGATAATGATCTGAACTTTTTCTGTTCCACTGGCCATATGGAAAATGATCTGGGCTTTTTCTGTTCCACTGGCCATATGGAAAATGATCTGGACTTTACATATTACTCAAAATGAACCAAGGGACTGAGACAAGATAAAATAACAAATGATTTCTGTTACTACATGATAAACAGGTATCTAGACAAAGTGAATGATGACGAAATAACATCTAATAAAATGTGCAATAAAACATAAAAAATATACATACACAGACACACACATCATTCTAACTATTGAGGAAAATATTGTTTTTCAGATTTCTTTACTGAAGAAATTATAATCTCAGTTTCATTTGGTGTTTAATGATAACTGACAATATCAGAAAAACTTTTTTAAATAATATACATTTGGAAAATGTTCAACAAAAACTAAACTTGAATTTGTCTTAAGAGTTCCCCCATTTTTTGAAAAATTAAATTTGTGATGTAATTTGAAGAAAAAATTCTTTCTTTCTTTAATTTCTATGACTGCATATGAAAATGTTTTTCAACACAAAAATTAAAACTGTAAATAACATGAAAATTTCTCATTATCCTAAATAAAACAGCCTTTACAATAAAGAAATCTGGATATATAAAGATTCTCAAAATGAGAAGAAATCATACTCCATTACGACACCATAATTCTCATATGATAACCCCATCCACAATTTGTACAAATATGGAAAATAAGCACATAGCTTTTTAATGATAATTAAGAGCAATCATTGCTTCTGAACAGTGTACATGGTAGATCCCCTGGGGTTTATCATTGGAAAAATATGGTTCACTACAGAAACTAACCTATCCCAACAACACCAAAATAGTAAAAGTAAAAAAAAAACAATATCTATTTTCAAAAACCTGGTTAAAGAATTCCTGAAGTAAACAATCCAACCAAGGTTCAGCTACACCCATAGGTCTTGCCTCATTTGATATGTCTGACACCTTCATTATAATCATCATAAGCTAGTGACAATGAAAATAAAACAAACATTTCAATTCACCAGTCAACACATTGCCTCCAGGTATGAATTATGTCCCTTTACATAAGGTCAAAGGTGATTTGAAGTTACTAACGTACTATATTTGATGCATTCAAGAGCAAGAAAAACCTGCAGCATTTGCAACATGCTCTGGCCTTTCCACCAATGATTGGAAAAACACCTCTGAAAAACTGTGGAAGCTGCACATGTATCTTGCTTACTAAATGACATCATAAGCACATAACAGCATTGATTGCTGTGCCTTACTGTTTGACTTATTCTTTGGTGAAACATTTCCAGGTTTCTTTTTTCAAGAATGAACTTACAACTTACAAGATCCTTGTATGACATTATCATATATATATATATATATATATATATATATATATATATATGTATGTATATATATAAAAAATCTGCCAGGCAAGAGGAAAATACTATGTGTGATTGGTGATCTTAGTCTACCCAGTTCACAGCAGCTAAAAAAAGTGCTGTATGGGCGAAATATTTATCAGAAATCTTTTGCAACATTATTAAAACTCAAAATATACATGGGCAAAAACATGTACATATATGTCATAAAGAAATTCTGATGTATTTCAGCTTGTAGTCATGTGACTTAACCCCATATAAAGCCTTTTTAATACACTGATAAACGAACTCAAAAACTTCTTCAATGGCATATCATCACAAATCCTCATCCCCCTCTCCAAGCCTCCCTCTGTATTCACCTCTACTAATTAGAAATATATGTCTCTTCCTTCTGTGATTCTATGTTATACTAGTCAGAAAATATTTTGAAAAAATCACTGTAATTTAATTTTTTGTTACTTTCTACAAGGAACCCCTTGGACTGAAGAAAAAAGATGATATCCCTCTCAAAGATGGCAACCATAAAAGCAAAAAAAACTACAAAATTTCTGTGAATTTCCACCCAGTGTTTTAGGATATGTGGTAATGGGCAGACAGACAGATGGAAGGTGTCACAATACCCCTCTTGCTAAGTATGGAGATAAAAGTATATCAAAGTATTGATTCCTGTATTCACTGTATCCACTGGCACTCTAAAGTCACTCAAACTGTACATCTGATATTCATAAAACTGTCCTCAGCAGTAAATATGTCTGTATCAGAACTAAAGTCCCTCGAAGGGACAGATGTTCTACTGTCTGGATAAAAGAATTTCCAGGAATTCAAGACAAGATCACTGAAACCATCTTTGATGTTCTTGAGCAATAAGATTTTCAAATTAGCCACAGCCATCTTGGATGTAAGATCAACACCATTTTCATTTAGGACAAATTAGGCACCACTAGAAGACCTTTCGTGAAAATCTGATGTTGATATGACCATACATTCAGGAGAATTAGAGACAAGATTTTTCAATATGATCATTGTGGCAGCCATATTTGAGGTCAGTTGGCACCATTTTCATTCAAAACCAATAAGTCATCATAATCAGTCTTCTGGCAAAAACCCCATGTCAGTATGACTTATTTCCATTTAGGAGGCGTATCAATATCAAAATTGTTTAACATAGTTGCCATGGTGGCTAAAATGGATGTCGGATTGGCACCATTTTGATTTAGTACCAACTGGACATCAGTCTTCCAGTCAAAAACCAATGTTGATATGACTTTCCATCTAGGAGAAGTAGCGACAAGATCTGTATGATGGCCACTGTGGTGGTCATATTGGATATCAGATTTACACAATGTTTATTTAAGCTCAACTAGACACCATATGATTTCCAAGATGTCTGCCACAGCAATCGTATTAAAGGTTAGATCTGCACTATTTTCATCTAGGACCAAAAAAGAATTATATGTCTTTTAGTGAAAACCCCAAGGTAACATGACCATCTGCTCAGGAGGAGTAGCAATAACAAGATTTTTCAAATGACTTGTGGTGGCCATATTGGTCATCTGAGCAGCACCGTTTTCACTGAGTACCTTTGGGATGAATGTGTGTACAAAGTTTCATGGCAATCATTCAAGTAGTTTATAAGAAGTAGTGATAACACACTTGTGCTGACAGATAGATGGATGACAGACAACAGGCCATCTCGTAAGTTTTTCTAGTTTATAAATCGTAGAGCTAAAAATGATATCAGGTCAACATAAAATGTTGATTGTAATACAGTTTTTATCATAACAGAAGGTTTCCTTCTTAGGGTCTAAGAGTACAAACTGAATGTTTCACTTGTCCAACAATAAACCAATAAAGATTTGGTACTGTCAAAATAACTTCTTCCTTTAAACTTTGTAAAATCACAAATATGCTCTTGTCATTATGAAAACTATCTCATACGTACCCCTAAGGTATCTTTGGCAGTCTAATTTTCTATGTACCCAAGAGGTTTGTTTGGAAGTTTTATTCATATGTACCTAAGAGGTGTGTTGGAAATCTCTTTTCCTATGTATCCAGGAGGTGTCTTGGAAGTCTTATCTCATATGTACCTAAGAGGTGAGTTTGGCAGTCTAATTTCCTATTTACCCCAAGAGGTGTGTTTGGCAGTCTCAATTCCAATGTATCCAAGAGGTGTACTTGGAAGTCTCATCTCATGTAACATAGGTGTGATTGGCAGTCTCTTTTCCTACATACCCAAGAGGTGTGTTTGGAAATCTCATTTTTTATGTACCCAAGAAGTGTGTTTGGAAGTCTCATTTCATATGTACACAAGAGGTGTGTTTGGCAGTCTGTTCCAATTACAACTTTATGACCAAAACATATGTTCTTGTTTACTAGCAAAAAAAGTCATAATAGCAAAAAAAACCCAACTTATTTCCATAATATGATCAACAGATTTATTTTATTTTATTTAAAAAAATACTTTCTTGAACCTCAAACATTATGTTAATGTGCTCAATAACATTATAATTTCTTTAAAGAAAAAATTTCTTCTTATGCTTGTATTCATCATCATCTGAATTCATAACTGTGTGTAAAGTTTAGTTACAAGTTGGCCAGAACAATGACTTCATTTCTTCAAGCTTCACCTAAATCACAGACATGGCTGAATCATAAACAATAATTTAAATTATCTTTTATAATACTAACTGAAACATATCACAGATCATAATTTTTAAAGAAATGCTGTTGGTCATGTTTACTGAAAATTACCATACTACTCCAATACACACCACACTTTTATGTTCCTTGTTCTTGAAATCAAAGTCTGGAATTATGGATTTGAACGTGCTAAGAATCTCATTATGTTTGGCCATATCAGTAGACAGTATGCACCTGAAATAAAATAATCATTCCATCATATATGACAAAAATAATAAAACTATCAGCTCTATGCAATATGTCCCCACTGTTACGTGTAGGCTCATACAAATGTAACAAAAGAAAAGAGCAAAACCAATAAGCTTTGTAAATTTAACAAAAATGATTTATTTCCCTAGAAAACAACATAAAAAATGAAATAGGACTTACGGTTCGTGAATATAATCCAAATATTAATCCTAAAATTGAAAAATATAAGTCCTATCACTAAACAGTTCTAATTGAATCCAGGTTCAAATCTCAATGATGTTCCAATATGGAGGCGATGATGTCAGATAAGGTCATTGTACTGGTGGCAACAGATCCTCAATTGAATCACAGTTTATAATGTTTCCATTCAGAATTCCAGAATAAATTTCCACTGAATATCTTTCTCCCAGAACTTTTATAAATATGAAGCACTTGTGTAGTTTTCTAGAGAATGAATTATTAAATTCCAAAAAATAAACGAACTTCAGAACAAACTGGCAACAACAATAAAAACCTCTTGAGCCCTCAAGGTTTAAAATACAACTGGATTAATCTACTACCAACTGGCTGTTTTAAGCCTCGATTTTAGATCACATGGTAGCTCACGTGACAGGCGACGTGACTGCTAATTTGAGCAGCGCAATAAAAAAAATGCCATTCAGCACATAGCTAGAATAGCCCTATCTAAGAATCAAATTCTCACACTGGAAATAAATTTTAAAAAAAAGGCTGTTTACAACTCAGCTAACATGTGGGCTGAAAATGACCATGGTAATAGCCAATCATTTCCGCTCAGTGTTTACAAGATCTATGAAACCAGGGTGAGCTAAAAATAGTGCTGAAGAAATTGTTATAATCTAATCAGGTCAAGCCAATTTTCCAAAAAGAGACTCAAATCTAATGAAAATTTTCATTACAATAAAATGTAATGAAATAAAAAAAAAAAAGAATTAAAAAAAAAAGAATTTAAAAACTAACACACAAGTAATTTAATTACATATTCGTAACACCACGCACTCCACCAACTCAAGTATATGGCCAACATATTAGGTGCCCATCATGTCCATACTGTACAGGTTCAACTGTGTACAGTGGTCCCTCGCATAAAGCTAAGAGTACCGAGTTATGTTCTTGTTTTGGGTTTAATGTTATTTCTCAGTCCAAGATAGGCTATACATGGCAGCAAATATAACTTGTGGAAGAAGAAAATGGGAAAACTCCAGTAAGAACCACTGACCCATGGGAAGCTACTG
>JAECUM010038866.1:0-33380 GCA_016617855.1 Megalonaias nervosa | reverse complement strand
TATTTGATAATAGATTTGCATCATTTGTACAAACCTGAAAGGACTTAATACAAGGATGATTTCAGTCGAGGTTGCCAAATTCTTTTCAGCAGTTTTGCAAGAAAGTAATTTAGAGGTTTCTCAGATTGTATTAATGGAGGCTGCATAAGCATCATCTGTACAAATTTTAAAGGCATTCATGACAAAATTCTTTCCATCAAATTTCCTCTAAATATGTTGAATGTTTTTTTAAATAGAAAAAAGCCATTTAAAAGCCCTTTTATATTTTACAATGGTGGTCATATCTGATAACAGACCAGCAACAATTGTAAAGGCCCTTATGCCTTGATATTTTCTGTTAAATCTGGTCAAAATCTCTTTAGCAGTATTTGATAGGTCATTTGAAGGTTCTCTATTTTTAGTACTCGTTGCCGTATTTGATGGCTGATCAAGATCATCTGTGCAACTTAAAGGTTACTTTCCAACAAATTTGGTGAAATATTTTTGTTCAGTGGTTCTTCAGAAGTAAGTTCAAGTTTGAATCTTGTTAATTTTAGTAATGGTGGCCTTATTTGATCACAGTTCATCATTTGCATAAACCTTAACGACCGTTATGTCTGGATATTTTCTGTCAAATTTGGTCCAATTCATCTGAGTGATTTTGAAAAGAAATCAATTAAGTTTTTTCATTATTTACTGGTAGTTATGATGCCTATAACTGATTGGATTCAACTGTAAAAAGCTGAAAGGCTGTTATGCCAGGACATTTTCTGTAAAATTTCAGTAAAATTCTCTGATGTGCAGTTTTACAAGTTGAAATCATGGTTTTTCTCTTTTAAGTAATGGTGGCCACATCTGATGGTAGATAGACATTATTTGTACAAATCTGAAAAGCTTTCATGCATGGATACTTCCATTAAATTTGGTCAAATTCTATTTGGTAGTTTTTTAGACGTTATGTGAAGGTTTTCCAGCCGTGTTTGATAGCAGATCTGCATCATTTGTATACAAATGCAAAGCCTTCATTCAAGGATACTTCTGTTAAATCTGGTCAAGTTCTGTTAGCAGTGTGTGAGCAATCATTTGCTGCGTTTTCTACTTTGTTAAAAATTCTTAGTCATGGTGGCAATATTTAATGGTTGATTGGCATCATTTGTATGTATCTGAAAGGCATTCATGCAAGGTTACTTTCTCTCAAAATTGATCCAATTCTGATCAGCAGTTTTTAACAAATTGTTTCACGAGTTTTCTGATTTTAAAAATCGTGGCAATATTGGTTGGCAGATCAGTATCGTTAACATCAAATGCCATTTGGTCAAAGTTCTCTTGAGAAGTTTCTAAAGAGTAGTAGTTTCATTTTTTTCCTTCTCTTTTTGATGGTGGATTGGTATCATTTGTATCATCTTGCAAGAGACCCACATCACAATGCCATCTGATAGATTTGGCCGAATTCTGTTGAAGTTTTGCAGATGATGAAAATTAGACAGTCAAATACACAGGACCAATACTGCAAGCTCACACGACCCTATGGCCAGGCAAGTTAACTGCACTTTTATTTTTCACTGTCACCTGCCTTTTACCACTCCTGCTGCAGTCAGGATTTTAAACTTCCATTGTAATCTATCCATCCTCCTGAATTATCACACTAAATAGGATTGCCTTCTTGCTGCCAACTTACAGGGAATTTTGGTCCCAAGGAATCCATATTATCCATGAAAATTTTACAATGACCCCCACCCCTCCTTCCCTTGAGGGGGAACTGTGGTGGCTCAGTAGTTGTCACACCAGACTCGCAACTAAAAGGGTGTGGGTTCGAATCCTACCAATGGACCAGCCTGGGCCAGCAACCATGGTGTGTCCTTGGGCAAGGCATTTTATTCAAATTGCCTCAGCACTAAATAACCTACAAGTTGTGCCATAAAGCACCAAACCAAAACCAACCAAACCTTGGCACTGCATCCAGGATTGGAAACCTTGGTTGTTAACTACTCATTCTCCTGAAACATCATACCAAATACACACTCTCTCTCTCAGTTGGTAGATGGAGTTCAGGTTACTAGGGGATACACAGCTGGACACGCATGGTCCATCAAAATATATCTTTAAAAGTGCAGTTATAATAAACGCTGTGAAATGTTTCCACTACAATATATACTCACCTGCATGCCAGATCCAACCACAAACAACACAGGCCATTATCCGCTGTCACATAATGTGTCAGCAGATCACGGTCTATATTCTTTCTTTTACTGATTACTCCTAATAAACTGCACAGACCAGATCTGCTGGCACATTATGTGATGGCAAATCTGGGTCAATACCATGGGCTTGATGTGTAAGCAAGTATATACAGTATTTAGCTAAGCAAATACCACATACAGGCTTATACATAATTTGTTCCATATTGATATTATTTTCTGTCAAACATTTAGTCTTAACATGTATACACTACTAGCAATGTCACCGAGATGTTTTACCCTTGGCTGAAAAGAAAAGGTAATGTAACTACCATGTGAAATCCATGCAAAGTGAGAAGATGACTCACTGTCAATTCAGCACTAATTAGACATGGTTTGTCTAACAGAGATATAGATGTTCTGGAACTTATTTCTTTATTTGTTGCATTCTTATGTTTTGGTAATTCTTTCAGGTTTATATTTAAATATTCCTCACTACAATGAAGGTCATAACTAGAATGCTGTTCTGGTCAATGCAAACAATGGCTTTGGCTAAAGATGGTGTCCTATCCCTTATTAATTTTTTGGAGTCAAATTTTATGCTTTTGAACAAGATAAAATTGATAAAGGTACCAGTTCAGGTTCTGATGATTTTCTTTTGCAAATCCGAATACAACTCTCCAGTTGATTTGCTACTGATCTTCAAGTACCTTTATGTGGCCAAGAAAATGATGAAGTCACAATATTGAAAATCTGAATAATAACTAGGACCTGACAAGTCCCAAAGCTCTTCAAACTCTTCCCACTTCTCACAGCCAGCAGCAAATCTTTTCAATGGCACATGCACCTCATTGTGTACGACAACAGTATTTCCAAATACTGTATCAATTGTGACAAGATGAGGTCACCAAGATTAACTCAAACGATTTGGGGAGAAACAATGAGTGTCAATACCAATGACCAAGAAATGGTTCCTACCCATAAATTGGAGGAAAATGAATCATTCAACATGAACATTTTAAACAGGTGGCATTTATTTGTCTTGGGTTTAATCCAAGAAAATGATTTTTCACATTTTAAGACCTGAATGATGCATATTAAAAGTGTACCTATCCATAAAGATTAAATAATTAAAATTTTCATGGAGGGGTACTTTGCTTCAGTTTGTTAGTCTCCTTTTTGGAGTTTTGTGCACCCTATGGGTCATCACAAAGATTTTAAAACTAGCCTACATATAGTTCAGACAAGAGGAAATCAGACATTCTTATCATAATGAGGATTCTTTGAATACCAAATGCAGATACACAAATATATCAGGCCACTACATCCAAGATGTTAGGAAATCTTGAATCTCTTTGTTTCACCTAAACCCGAGAGCCATGGTAGCTCATTTGGTACAGCATTCTACTCATAATCTATAGGTCATAGATTCAATACCTGCCCAGGCAATTAGCTTTCATTTCCTCCACATGATACAGTCAATGTGTTAGAAGATTCACCATCAACATTGAAAAATAAAATTTAGTACTCACACAGAGAATAGCTGTTGAGTTGAAGGTTTTCTTTCCTGATTATAAAAAAACGAAAGATCCTTTCTTGTGCCATAAGCCTTCTGGACAAACAGTCAGAGCTCTTAAGTGAACTTGCCTCTATGAATGGAATGTTAGTGAGTGTTTTTCTGCCATTTAAGAAGGGCCTTTACAATAGTGACCCTTGAGAGAGACACAATTCGGGGCTTGGAACCTGACATAGTTTATGATGCCCAATTAGCTGTCAGAAACAAGTAGGAGGGAATTAAATTGGTGAATGACAAATACAGTCACTAACCAGAATATAATCAAAGATAATGTAGATCACTTACACTTTTAATAGACCCCAGTAACCTTAGTTATAAGTGTCAAGAAATAGAAAATAAATTCAGACTAAAGTGGCCTTGACTTCTTTCCATCCAAAGATTCTTTACACAATCTTTAATCCTTAAATTAGAACTTTGAATCATTTAAAAATTTAAAACCTGAACTTTTAATTGGCATTATATAACTAGTATATTGTGCTGATGTATTGTGAAACCACCTACCTCGATACTTACCCACCTACCTTCCTAAATGACACAAAACAATAAAAAAACATTTCTTTCTGCTAGGCAAACTATTATTATTATCAACTCACAGAAGCCAGATTTTACTCAGTGAGCATATAGACTTTGAGTAACCTCTGAATATCAGCCAGCAGTACATAGTTCATGCATTAATAATAATCTTGATTAAGGGATTGACCACTTAATTTTGGGGAGGGGAACCAGTATATATTTTCTGCTTTACCACAAAATAATTTTCTTTGCAACTAATATACTGGGTATAATAGCTTCCATTTTTTTCCTTTAAATCAGGGCAAGAATTTTTTTTTCAAGCTATCTGAGGGCCAGATAGTTAAAAAAAAAACAACCTGCCTCCCCCTCGCCAAAAATTAAATGGTCCATAACCACTATAGATGAGGCATCACATGAAAATCGTGCAGCATGCAGTCCACTCACCTAATTCTTATGCTCCTTCACATGTATAATACAGTGTTAACATGCAGAAGGTAACATCTCATATTTCAATGAACAGTCATTCAATATAGAATGTTTACTATTGAATAAAGTACTTCTTCCTACTTCCAACTGCTCTGGTCAGAAAGGAACTTCTGAATATACTGGGATCTTCATAGGTCTAGTATAGATAAATCCACATGATCAAAAACACAAATAGTTAATCTATGCTAGTGTAGCATAAAATGTAGGTCAGTGTGACCCCTACTTTTAAGGTTTAAGTAATAGAAGAGATGCATCCAAAATTCAAGAATCATTACTGGAACATATGCAACACCCAATAAATGAACTTTCAACACAAAATTCGAACAAGGCCACTGAAGCAAGAAATATGTCACAGAGACCTCTTTTGGCAAAAAGGATGTAAAACTTGTCAAGATGCATCCATTCATCAAGTTTCATGATTCTAGGCTGGGTAGTATGTGTGTAACAAGCACACCTCATGTGGTCATGAGCTAAATGCTACATAATAACCAAAGGCAGTAGAAGATGTAATGTAGGTCATGATGAGCCTCCTTTGTTGCATGTGTATGTTAGTAACAGAGCCACATATCATCAATTTCATGATTCTAGGATAAACAGTGTCTGAGAAAGGAATATCAAACTCAAAATTTAACCCAACCAAGTGATGCATAAAATATGGGCCATAGTGACCTGAAATTAGATGCGCATTTCAAGATACATCCCAAAGTTTCACAATTCTATAAAGATAATAGCACACCAAAATTCTATATAGTTAAGATAACATTTACAAACTTGACCTAAGCCTGTAAAATGTGAAATATAAATCAAAGTGACCTTTGATGGTATGTGTGTAGTACTGACATTTATATAAACACCTTGTAGAACGATTAAAGCATGAACAGAAGAAACACCAAACTAAATCAAAGTCAGCGAAATGTGATATATGTGTCACAGTGACCTACTTTTGACCCTTTTCTACACAATAGTGTGGAGGGTAAACTGTCCAATTGGAATCGGATATATCCCCGAAGTCAGTAATTCAGCATCCCTTTTGAGCTTACTTCTAGTGCAATAATATTGTTTATAGAGGGACATTTGTTGTGGACACTGGATGGGTACTGGATACACTTTATTTCACCATGAAATTGTTGTTGCCATGGCAACCAAATCCTGCCTATAATGAGTAAAAATCATGACAAAATTACATGTTTTTCAGTGTTCATTTATACTGAGCTTTACACATTCTTGCCAAATTAGTCTGCTTTTAATTTTTTTAATCTATGAGAAAGCCAAGATTTTTTAATTATTTTGATTAGACTTTCCAAATCCCACCAGATATAGGCATAAAAGGTGTTTTGTTTTTAATTAAGTGTCAAGACTGAACACTTTTAAGTCAGTAAAGTTTTAGCTGTATATTCTACTTATATTTTTCTAAATTCACATGGTCTTAAACATTTAAAATATAAAAAGGTATGTTCGTCTATCACTGAAATTTATACCAAACAGCTAACGTAACAGTTATAAAATTACACAATAATAAAAAGATATTAAAGCCAATTTTAGAGCTTATCTCCAAAATATGAATGCCTATGTTAAAGTTCAAAAGACGCTGAAAGATTCAGAATGACAAACAATTCATACACAGCATGAAAATACAAGCAGTACAGTCAATCTGATGCATATTTATTTTCACATTGTTACATGTACTTAGGAATAACCACATTATTTTCATCCACACACAAGGTTTATACCACAATTGCCACTGTTGATGAACCAAACTCTTGTATCCTATGATCAAGAGAAATGGAGATCAGCTTTCAAATGTGTTACAAACTTTAAGTAGGTGGGAGTTACTGTATATAATTAATTTATGTTTTGCAGCATGGAACAAACAGATTTTATGCTGAACGCCTTAAGTTTACACACACACACACAAAAACAAATTAAAATTCACTGAACAGTCCTCAAAATCCAAATGTGCTCCTTTTAAAACTATTTTCATTCTTCTAAACTGATGTCATCATGTACATCAAGTCATCAACTCTACAAAAGAAATGCACTACTTAACCCAACACACAGTATACCACTCCATTTCTCTATGTAGTATTTGACAATTTTTTGTTGTCTTGATGTAAAATTTATCTTTCATGAACAAGCCATGTTAATGCATGTATACTCAAGATGTCAGAAAGCGGTACAAACCAAATTCTAAAATCCTGTCATCATTACTAATAATTAACTGAGTGTACAAGTGTACAAATTGGCAAATTTAAAGAAATGTGAAAAAGCTAGCAATAAAAAAAAATATTTTTGGTATAAACTAACTTGGCAAGAATCCAGTACTTTTTAGCAAGGAGACTGAACAGTGAATTATTAATAATTTTCTAGCAGGTATGAAGAATATCACAGGAGATCAGTAAATCTGTAGCTTATTTGGAAGCACATGATTTTAACAGTCATGTGTCAGAGAACAAAAAATAAACATATACACTTTTGACTTTGTGATTAAAAAAAAATAAAAACAAAACAGTTGTAAAAGAGAAAGAAAGAAATGATTTGCATCAGTTGCTGAATATGAAAATAAAAAAAAATTAAAAGGGGGGCACCTTTGACAAATTAGCACACGTCTGAATTTCACTACTCAAAAGTAATGAAAGAAACAAAGAAGTTACATTTATCTTTAATTTTTCCTGGTCATTTTGGGGATTAAGAATGAAATTAAGGCATGTAATTATCATCTGATTAATCTGGCATATTAGGGGACATGAAAACAAATTTCATTAATTGTGTGGAAGTTGGATTACAACCAAGTGGTTGTATCTTAATGCACCTTTCTTTTATAACTCTCACATAAAGGATAAACTTAATTAGTTTTTTTTTTTTAAAACACTATGCCCCAGTGCAATGTGAAAATCAAGTATAAAAAAAAATATGTGAAAAAATTTTAAACATTCAAAACTCATTTATACTGCTCCAAAATATAATCAGATAATCTAAACATGCAAATATTTGCAGAGGACCAACAAAATTTAATAAAATCATCTAAACATGCAAATACTGGTGAGTGGCCTACAAATTTGATTTGCCTAGGTCAAGCCAGTTCAAAGTATCTGTGCTAGCAAGGTCAGCACTACACTACTTCTAAAACTTGCCAAACAACAAATACATATAAATTACTTAAATGACATGAAAATCTAATGAACTCATCTATTAAGCAAATATCCTCAGTAAAACTATGCATAAATAGATTCTTGCAAAATTTGATCAGCCAAGGCCTAGTACCTTCTGCACAATTCACTACCAAGGATTTAAAAAAAAAAAAAACAGCAAGTCAAAAACAAAAACAAAAAAAACAAACAAACCGAAAATAACCTCACTGAAAATATAAAAATCTTTTGACTGTCCTAAAAAGAACTAATGTCATCCACGCATGCATATATACATTTCATTCGTCTACCTGTAGCAGTTTCTGTTTACCTGTACTAAAACAGATTTGGGATAAATATGGATGGTTACCTTATGCCTCCATCCTATTATACTATCAGACAATGTCAACAGAAAAATAAATCAGAAATAATTTTCTCCAATCAAGTAGTGCAGAGCTCCTTTGCCTTACATTTATGGCCAGCACATACTTAGAAATATGTTTACAGCACACAAAAGACCTTCCACTGTGACCTTAATACAAATATTAACTTGACTGATATATGGCTGAAATAAGATAACACTTAAAGCCCCTTTCACACTGAAGGAGGTGCATAAAAAGTCACATGTATCTAGCATCTACAATAAGTTCTAATGATCTCTGGCTTACTGTGATGGTTCAACTGCTGAAAGAAGCAAGATAATAGTAAGACACTGTGAAATTCACATCTTTCATTATCCTTTCTGATGACATCAGCCAGGAAGGTTGCATATCTTTGTTCTCAAGAACACACACCCTATTCCAATGCACATTTCAATTACTAGTACAGTGAACCCTGTTAATCAAGCCATTTTGGTTCCCACTTCTTTCAATCAAATCAACAAGGAATTGATTCAAAGAATGCTGGTAGTGGCAGAAATTTGTACCCAACAGTATTTTTTTTTGTATTTAAAATATTCAGGTAAATGAGTTCAGATTAACAAGGTTTCACTGTATTTACGATTAAGCACAAATGAATTATAAAACAGAATGTGCAAGCCATTTCACGCAGAGTATTTACAGTCACAATAATTCAACCATAATTTTCTTCACACAGATTATCTGACACATAACCACTGTTATATAAATCATATTAAAGATGGTAACAAAGTGTGATACTGGTACCAGAAACTTTAACACAATCTGCTCATAACAGAAAAGGATATTGTTTTTACATCCATGGGCTAATGGCAAAGATGAAGCAAGCAACAATGATGGTATTTACTGATATCAAGGGGTTAGCAATTATAACATACTGGATTTCTTACAATCGACCTGACTTCCAAGCTTTTGATTCTACTCTCTCATACAATGTGCCATGTTTTGTCAATAAATCTGAGGAACACTTTGTTATGCAAAAGGGGGATATGGGATGCAGATGAAACATTGAATTGTCCAATTTATGTGTTTGGTAAAGTTTTACAAAAATTACTGGGCCTATTCATCTCTTTTCTTTAGTTATCTATGAAAAAACTTGCTAGGAATTGAAGATTTGGTATTCTTATTTTCTAGTTATCTATGAAAAACTTGCTAGGAATTGAAGATTTGGTATTCTTATTTTCTGTTAAGTCATAACCAGGGGAATGTGCATAGAGTTTTGGATAATATAATTCACTTTTATTCATGGTGCATCAATTTTCATGGATTTATTGGTTGGTACAAAACCACAAATTTCAATATCCACATAAAACATATTTGCCATGAATTGCAGTTCAGTCTGGCATACATCCACCATTTTTAGTACTCCTGCCGAAATTAATTTTTTTATTTAAAAAAAACCACAAAAAAATAATTTAAATCACAGGATGCAGTACATGTTGCTACCCTTCACACAGATTCTGTAAAATATTGCCTTACTTAGTGAAAAATTGTGGTGCCAAATCTTCAAACAAAGCCATTTTTGCTTAGAAATACCAAAAGAAAAAGTGATGCAAGTGTCAAATCACATTTTTAGATGTCTGAAACATGATACATACAAAAGAGAAGTGCCTGTTTTGATTGGCAATCCCATGTTTTGCCTGCATTCTAGATTCCTCTCATGAAAATTTTCTTTCATGAATTTCCTGACAAAGTAATGCACAGTGTAGGAGATGAAACAATGGCTGTGAATTACTCCAGTAGTTGATGTAGCTAAGGCAAGTCCTCTCAAGGGATATAACCCCCAAATCACTTCAGCTATTAAAATCTCCACTTGGAGGAGGAAGGATCATGCTAGGTAAGAATGTTCTTGCTCAGGGCTACAGTAATACTGCACTTTCACTTGAATATATTGGTATCAAATCCAAACTGCTTTTGGATCAAACATCAGAAAAGACTTCTTTATAATTTAGAATTATTTATTTACTTCTCCAGCTATGTAATTTTCTCTCACTAACAAAATAATTGTTTTTTTGATAGAGCTGAAATTTATCTATATCTGAATACCAGTCTGGCTCAAAATATATTTGGCCATCTGTTTCAACACTGATCATAAAAAATGATGTGCATCTTACAGCCCAAGGATAAACAGATTCTTCAAGTGTCTGAAAGAAAGAGTGGTAACTTATTGTTTGTAAGTTAACCTGTATGGGTGGATCACATTTTGTATTAAAGTTAACATCGACTGAAAAGAAGTTAGAGGAACCAACACCAATGCCTAAAATTAAGCAAGAACTACAACCAGAGGTGTTAGTATGTCATCCTGGATATGGAACAAGGCTAAGACCTTGATAATTAGCTAGCTAGCTAGCTAAATGAAAAACTTACCGAGACATTTAACTCTATAGCAGAGTGAGAGGGCTTGGCTGGACTGTGTTCTGGCTTAGAGGATGCAGAGTCCCCAGCCTGCCGCCGCACTCGTCTTGACTGAAGCAGTCAAAGTACCCACAGATGGAGATAGCAAAATTATCAAAAAAAGCATGCAACAAACATGTAAGACACAAGGAACATGATGGTATTATCACTCTACTGGTGCTTGTATTGCGGATTTGTGTGAACATTAGAGAAAAAAGCATGTGCAAACAGTCAAGACTTGCATACAATAGAGTTGTTCCATAAAGAAAGAGATTTACTATAAAGGAAGAAAGAGTCATGCAAAATCAATAAAATCAATCTAAGGTGAAATAACAGTGATAAGTTATTTATGGATTCAATTAGGTCTTATGATCATTTGATGTGTGCCTGAAATCTAGAATATATGAATATATATATATATATATATATATATATATATATATATATATATATATATAAAATACTGCACTGACCATCAAGTAATCAGATAAAACTGATCCATAACATGATTCCAAAGTTAAACTTCAGCTCTTATATCATGATATTATTTTCGATGAAAATTATATATGTACATGAGCTGAAGTTGAATTTTTGTTTCAAATTCATTGCAAAAAGCTGCCATTTCCAAGTAGGACCAGCATGCATAAAACTCCATCAAGTATTTCTGGACAATGAGTGATACTGAATTCATGTAAACAACTATATCACAAAAATATGCAATAATTAATTGCAAGATTTAGAAATAGCCAACTTCTTGGTAAACTGAAATCAACAACTTGTTCACTAAAAGGGCATGACTCTTCATATGATTCATTGATAGAAGAAGCTTTGCCAAGTAAACTCAATGGCAAAAGCTCTGTAACAAAATTTGCACAAGCAATGGAAGGTTTTGCATTAAATTACAATGAATTGGGTTAAACATGAATATTATCAAGTGTGATGGTTTAGATTAGAAGAAATGAGTTGAAAAGACACTAAAATAAATTAAGATTTGTTGCTGTTGTTGTTGTGGGGTTTAATGCCATTTTTCAGCACACTATAGGCTATACATGGTGGCCAGTATTAATGGTGGAGGAAGAAACTGGGAAAACCCCAGAAAGAACCACCGACCCACGAGAAGCTACTGGCAAGCTTTCTCACATACCCACATTGGCCAAATCTGAGACTCGAACCCATTCAGACAGGTGAGATGGCAGTGATCCGTAACCGAAAGCACTTTAGACCACTCGGCGACTCGAGGTCCCGAAATTAAGATAAAAATTAAAATAAATGAGAAAAAAAGAAAAGAATACTATACATGATATACCTTTATTCATGGTAATAAAAAGACAAGAGACCCTTGAAGAGAATGAATGACACTCTACTGGCAAAAAACAATGTGCAGGAATTCAAGAAGTCTCTTTCTTCCCTCCTTTTATTCTTCTTTAATGCAGTGTTGAAACAATTGCAGATGTTCTCAATAAACTCAAACATACCAAATTTGGTAATACCAAACTATCATCATGCATCATATTCTTCAGATATATGAAGAAACTGGATTTGATACAAATCTATTCAGAACTGCCTGTGTCATCATGCTCACAAACCATTAGAAATGAAATCCTGAGTGTAGACCTTTAACCCTGAAACTGCCACAAGTGCTGATCATCAACCTGTTCACTAAGAAACAACTAAATAAAGAATCTTGTCAAAATTCAATTGTATGTGCAAAAGTCAGTGTCTTCATCAGCTCATTGAAGAAAGCTGTGACCTTAACTTGAACCTATGATTAAGTAGGTCTGGTTTACAAACTGATTCATGACAGTTTTAATCTCAAAATACTACATTCAAATCTCTAAAAATTCCACAAGTACCATACAAAATAATATAAGTCTACATACCATGAAGGAAGTATAATCAGAAATAATGCATCCAAAGTGGTAACATACATGGCCAATCAGATGCAAGATCACCTCATTAGCTATGCATAGATGTTGCTTACAACAGAACTCATCTAAGACCTTGATGATACAAGATTACATACTAAGTCTGGACAAAACCTATTCAGCAATATGGCTTCTAGAGCATTCGTCAAACAAGTACTGATGGCTGGACAGCCAAAGAATGACACACAACAGATTCAGGGCCATGCCATAAGCTTATTTGTTCTTTGGCCAGGCAAGTTAAAATTTTTAGATAGCTTCATTAAGTGCTATAGTAATTATATTTATGATTCACTGTAAAAGTTGCTATTATAGCCTTAAGGAATTATGGCTTGGAACCTCAAGAAAATATATAAACTTCTTGAAATATGAAGATATGAGACAATGAGTTGACAATCATATTGATAACAATAAGAAATGACTACATCTTGAAACAGCCTTTATCCCCAAAAGTGGTAAAAAAATATCATTATTAGAAACTGATACCAAAATTTAGCCTGTGAGCAAGATTGACAACAACAAACTGCTAACTTTCTGATGGATGGACAATAGAAAAAGATCAACACAAATGCTCCATTGGATGGGAGAGTTTCAAACGAAAGGCCACAAGTAAGTATCTAGTCTCAGAGTGCAACAAAAGATTACAGCTCATAATATACGGTAATAAGAGATTAAGTAGGAAAATTAGTAAAAGCTGTTGTTCTTTTCCACAAATGCCTTTTAACATTAGTAACTTGTCAGTTTGATATACTGCTGTATTAAATCTCTTCGTTTATTCAGTAGAAATAAAACTATCCTTACACTTGCCATACCAATATATGAAACCATAGTGGAATTCATACTGATAATGAGCTTTACTTCCATACTCCAAAATGAGGATATCTTCAATGGTCATTCTTTTCTTTTTTAACACCCACACCAACCCCACCCACAACAATACAAGATTTCATCAATAATCTTCCCTACCCTGTAAGAACCATTCATTTTTAATCACATGATGCTGAGAATTTCAAAACTGCTAAAAAAAGCTTTCCTACTTCTAAAAGAGAGCAGAAATTCATAGTTCCCTTCTTAATTTGCATCCTACACTGCCATATTAACTCCATTTATAGCTATGAAAATATATGCAGGAAGTCCGACTATTTTACAGATATCTGGAATGAAGAAAAAACTCTGACAACTATATGAGGTTATTTAGCCTGCTTTCACCAAAAAGAGCCTTTGTTGAGTCTGTTTCGTTATCAGCCCTTTATTCAGCATCATTTTCTAAATTCACATGTGCTGGCAGACAGTGGAAACACATGGGTGGAAATGGAAGGTTAATCTAAAAAACTTTGAATGCAATATGAATCTTCGAACATTTTCAGGTGCTTGTCAGTATGCAAAAAAATTCTGAAAATAATCTTTGCTCTTAATTTAAACCACAATGAATGTGGCAACAAAACTTCTGTTTTGATGCCATACTAGTTTACTTGCCATATTACTGCAGAATGTTGTTGATAATTACTACATCATGGTACTCTCAAAATGGCTCTGGTGTAGATATTATTGTATATTATGTTGTAATTTTTTCTGGACATTTCAACAAAATGTATTTGGTTTTCCATATACATCATAGTTATGAATGGAAATGGAAAGAAAGAAAGAAACACTGATCAAGAATCTGTAAGTCTCAATCCATCCATGATAAATATTCTAAACTTTCTGTCTTTTGTATTCACATTGTTGATTTGTGCATAGACATGTCAAGCATACTAGAAGAAAAAGCAGATGTTTTGCTGAAAACCGTGGGTCAGAGAGTTGCATACCAGGTCCTCTTTCCACATTTACCCTGAAATCTTACCCTATGTACATAACTCATGAAAGGGCTTGTACAGTGACATGGCAGAATTTCCAAGGCTTCAACTGCCTATTCCTTTATATATGCTATGTTACATCATCAAAATAAATTAGTGTTAGATAACTGCAAATTCTTTCACAAATCCATAAACTTCAGACAAGAGTACAGTGAACAGCACATTATATACTTGCTGTGTTTAACAGACCATTATGTAACTGCTAGTAGGGCATGGTGGACTCTGGGTATCAAACCCCCGTTTCAGTCAATACCACACCATACCATACATACTCTGTACCCTTTCTAAAAATAATTCTTCACAACAAAGATTCATGGAATGGGTTATTCTGATAAATTAGTGACAATAATATTTAAGACTAAAACAAAGATGTGAATATCTGGGTGGATACTGTTTACATATTTGAGTCGCAAAGATGCTACAATATTATACATACATCGATACCAGGATCTTGTTCATCATGAACCAACGATGTCTGGGACACTGCATGAAGCTGAGCTTTTCTCTGAAAAAAAAAAGAAGAATCAATTTAACTATAGGTTATCTAAAAGCTTGCTGATGTATGAGAATATACCAAGAATAATTTATATTTATTATTAAAAAGTACTTATGAGATCAAAATGCATCTGATAAACAGAGGACAGCATATCTATATGGATGTCACTACTGACACCATCATGATACAGAAGCTTTGATGAGAAATGTATAATGATAAATAACAAGATTTGATATGAATTTTTTAGATCACTTCACAATTTGGGCAAGTCCTCATATAATGAATTAATTATAAGCCCAGACTAATTTTGGGTCAAAATGAAAAAGAAAGAAACAGCAGCAAGACCTACTGATACATTATTCAAATGTAATGCTTAGTCTTGTTATGGATGAGACTTAATCTGCCCAAATGTCTTGTATCCTTTTGCTACCAATTGTCTCTGTTATGGATGAGACTTAATCTGCCTGAATGTCTTGTATCATTTTGCCACCAATTGTCTCTGTTATGGATGACACTTAATCTGCCCAAATGTCTTGTATCCTTTTGCCACCAATTGTCTCTGTTATGGATGAGACTTAATCTGCCCGAATGCAAGTGCAGGAAACAAGGCAAACTTCAGAGGCAGTTCTTTCCTGCCTGATTTTGCAAAAAATCTATTCTAACACTGAATAGCAACAACACACTGAAAGGTGTAGAGCAAAGTGTGAAGAAATAATGTGGCTTCAAAGTAGATTTCTCATACCATATCTAAATTACCTGGTGCCATCAAGATATTAGCCACATTAGCCATTGTATAGTGCACTGATAACCTTAACAATCTGGGCTTTTGATTGCCATGTATGGTCACGATTTAATTTTTCAGCATCCTGAAAAGTTGCTAATGATGGCAAATCTAATACTGAGGATGCTGTGTCCATGTTTTGCATGAGTTTTGAGGTGTCATAAAAAATATTCCTATCCACCTTATGAAACAGCAGGGTTGTCATGTTAAGTCTAGCAATGTTTTTGATTAATGTGCAAAACATCTCTAAGTAAGTCTGATACCAGCATGACATGATAGCTGGCTTTTGCAGAAGCAAGCCTTGGAGTTTCAAGGATCTTTTCAGACTGGAAATTGGCAAAATATCATAAAAAATTTCCCCCTCAGCTGCTTTGAAACTAAACTCCATCTGCTCCATTGTGGTATATGTGTATGAATGTCTTTGGGCTATCTCTGTACTCACGTTGGGGTTGTCCACTCCCAGTAATGCACCCATGTCCATATAACAAACAGCATGGATGACAGGGTGTCATTGTCTATGTGAGTGGCCCATCATCTCCCAAGTAGCTATGCAATTAAGAACTGACCTGCCAGTTGGACTGGTGGCCAGGCAAGTCTAATGGTTTGTCTTCTTGGTGAAAGCCAGGGAGTATGCTGGATGGTGGGCTGAGCAGCTGGCTGGATGGTGGCTCAGGAACCATCTGGGTAGAATGTGTGGTGAAATGAACAAACTGATTAGCCAGATCCCCCTAACATTGCACAGACATGGAATGGCTGCCCAATTTGTGGCACAGTTTTCTGAAGTGACAGATTTCTGGTCACTTGTCAACTTGTACAGTTGGTTCAATGGACTGGTTGACAACGGCAGCAGCAGCATACAGTGAGGAAGGATGGTCATATGGATCATCAAAATCCAACAAATACCCCATGTGCCTGGACTTACCAGTCAGAAAGGCCCTGCTCACACTTATGCCACAGGGCTGCCAACATAAAGGGGAGGACACTCTCCCACTGACTCCAAGCTGTCACTGGAATCTTGTGATGGACAAAGGGACAAAAATCTCCTGAGACCAGCAATTACATCATCATTTCCTATACCAGTTTGGGAAAGATGCAGAATTGGCATCTATGCCACCCCTTGCTCCTCCATTTCTTGCTGAATAAATGTCACAGTTGCTATCCACATCACCTGCAGCTAACATCAAAACAGCAAGCTTGTGTATTTTCCTAAGTTTCAAGTTTTTCTTTCCTTTGCATAGCTACTTCAGGCAGCAATGAATATTCGTGTAATATCAAATGTATTTCTTCCACAATGTGCAAAGTGTTCTGTGTTTCAAGACTGTATCTTTTCTCAGCCACTTAATGAAGTCTTTTGTCTTGCAGCAAATTATTGCTTAATGTGCACTTTCCTGGTATTATGCAATGATCACGTGTTAAAAAACTGTTGCCAATGAACCATCTTTGCTTATCAGAAACATGTGGTGAAGTGAAATAGTGTGAATGCTTTAATTACAACATGTCAAAGGGATGCTACACACAATGACTGATTACTTCCCCTGGATTCTGATAATGATAGAAACAGCTAACAGATGAAGGAAAAATAAAACTGTACTCCCAATCCTCACATAATGTAAATCAAATTACTCAAATACAAAATTTTCCATCGGATTTTATTTTTAAGCAAAATCTCTAAAATTCAGGGACTTTCAATGAGCAAGGTGAAAAATCAATGACTTTCAAGGCCTTCAAATTAGGTGTTCATTTCTCAATGACTTTCAAGGCCTTCAAATTAGGTGTTCATTTCTCAATGACTTTCAAGGCCTTCAAATTAGGTGTTCATTTCTCAATGACTTTCAAGGCCTTCAAATTAGGTGTTCATTTCTCAATGACTTTCAAGGCCTTCAAATTAGGTGTTCATTTCTCAATGACTTTCAAGGCCTTCAAATTAGGTGTTCATTTCTCAATGACTTTCAAGGCCTTCAAATTAGGTGTTCTTTCAATGACCCTTCACACTTTACTTCATTTTAGCCCCTTCTGACACCTCTACCCCATTCTCACAAAAGCGCTAGTGGATGCATCTACCCAATTTGCATGAAAGCATGTTTGGACACATCTGCATGGAAGCAAGTTTGGATGCCTACTGTAAACATCAGCCATTCTGAGCTGGTTTTCATATTGTCACCTTCATGGAAAAACCCCATGAGATACTGCAGTCATTGAGGTAAATGACCATTATGTCTGATCACGTGGTTGCTATTTAAAATCTAGATGTAATCTGCTATTTAAAGGAACTGGGTGGGATTTCCCCCTCTCCAGAACTGAGGCTGCAGATTTTGTTCAGTACATTCTTGACTTTGGATAATTAGAATATGTCAGATAGAGGCTCTGAACTTGATGTAGCAACACTGATGATAATGTATCAAATTCAGATGATTTAATGATGTAGACATAGATAAAGAACCGGCAGATTTCAAGGGTGAGAAATGTCAGCTATGGTTGGTAATAAGGCTTCACTGACTTGATGGCAAAAGAGTTCAGTCAATATATTAAAGCACATAAAAAATTCTTCCATGAAAAATAATTTTACAACTATAAGGATCAGATTTTATTCTTAAATCTTCTATAGAAAATAGATGAGTACCAAAAAAAAAGAAAGTAAAATGGTTAAAATTCATGTTGAACTTAATATATACTACAATGCTATAAATCAACAGGCAGGCCTATGTGTATCAAGTCAAACAGGTAACAGGTGTTCTATTTACAGTACGCTGCACTGTGTGACATTGGTACATGTATATCAACTGCCCACACAGCAACCAACTATATGAGGTAAAAGGTCAATGAACATATGAACCCAGTCATATTGAGCAAAAGCTTAAACTGAAAAACATCTGGATATGTAGCCACTTAGCAGTGGCAAGGGGAGTTAGAGGGATGGGCAGAGTTCATTCATTCACAAAAATCTATTTCATGGAGAAAAATATTGATGACTTACTCAGGAACTACCTAATGTAATAACAGTTAATTGGTTTAATAACAGTAGTGATAATTCTAGAGTGTTCACAAGCACTGCCAATCTGATGCATGGATGTTCCATGTAAGTGAATATATCCAAGGTTCTAATGATACCAAATCTGATCAGAAATTAAGCCTCAAGAGAGTTTACAAGCAAGTGTTCATGGACGGATGTACACACATGATGGATGATTGATGCAGTTCCACACAATAAGCATCCTTGTCCTCTGGCCAAGTGAGTGGCTAAAACTGTGAAGAAAAAAGAGAAACAGAATATCAAGCCCGCAGTCAAAACATTCCTGTAAAACATGACCTTTATTCCAAGGTCAAACATTTGTGCAAGCATGTTGCAACCCATCAAATGTAGAAACAAAACCATCAAGAGGTTTAGGAAATATCAACAAATGAAACAAACTAAAACTCATACCTCAACACAAAGTTTATATGATTGTGACCTTGATCCAAAGGTCAAAGGAGCCAAGGTGTGTACCACAGAATGAATCATCTTAACTTTGTAATGATTTATGCCAAGTATGATGAGAATTTATCAAAAGGTTTCAATCAGTCAACTAGATCTGCATGGGAAAAATAGACAAAACTCAAATTAAACCTTTGCCATCTGTAAGTTAATCCTCATTATTGAGTTTCAATCTATTAGGCAGTGTTGTACCTTGGCCAAGCTGTGAAGGGACATGTGATGTACTTCAGTCCCACTATAATCCTGTAGACATGGAAATTTGTTAAGTTTAGAGGTGGCTGGCAGGTTGGGGTGTACCCTAGACCAACTCAATCTGCAGCATTGGTGACTTATGTACATATATCTTTGTATGTATGTCAGTATTTATAAAGGGATAGACAAATACAATTCTGTATACAATCTGGCACATATATATAATGAAAAGCAGTAACCAGATACTTAGCTCTTGAATATTATCAGTCCTTACCCTCAGTTTAGCGTTGTTCTGCGCCCGAAGTACAAAAGGCTTGATGAACAGCATACAGGGGACACAGAAGAGAGCAGTCAGAAGCAGGGCGATCTGAACAGGTTGCTGGGTAAAACAGAGACAGAAATCAGAAACATGAATATAAGACTGAATGACTATTAGATGGATGAAAATTCCCCTGAAGGGATGGATGTTCTATTCATGTGTCAGTGAGCAAAATAACCATAAGTAAAACATTAATCTTCATTCAGTTTCTACAAGCCACCTTGAAACAGCTATGGTTCATTGATTTCATACTAAACAGTAAGAGTTAAAGTACACTTAGATGTTACCAACTACAAACCTCTATTTTCTGAGGTTTAATGATTCTGTGATACATATTAAAATAGCAATATTTATATACTGAGACAATATACTGCATTGATACTTATACTACTCATGGAATATAGCAATACATATTTAATGTGACAATACATCTATATAGCAGTGATATATTGTGATACACATCAAGTGAAGTTGAGAAAAGGGAAAACTGAAGAGCTTGATTTCTCTCCAATAAAAGTACTAAGCTTTTCTTTTTAATATTCATTTCCTATGTATCAGTTATCAGATTGATTCTCCTACTCAGCAGTTGAAGCCACCAGTCTCAGTGACACATTCAAAGCATGTGATCTTCACCCGAAAGTAAAAAGGTTGAGCAAGTGTCAGAATGAATAGTCATGCTTAACGATAATTCATTCCAGGCATAAACAGAATCCATTAAGAGATTCAGGAAATATAACCAAATGACAGATGAGCCATCAAAAGGTCTGATGCTCTACTGCCTGAAAAGAATTTTCAGGAATTCAAGACATTTTTTTTACTGTCGAGTGCTGAAACCTTCTCCAATATAACAAAAACAAGAATTTCAAATTAGATGCTGTTGTGGCTATATTGAATGTAATATCAACACCATTTTTTTCAGGACAAACTAAACATCACAGGAAGTCTTTAGTGAAAATCCCTTGTCAATCTGACCATTCATTCATTAGGAATGGCAATTAAAAAATGTTCAATATGGCCATCATGGCTGACTTACTAGATGTAAGATTGGTAGAATTTTCATTTAGGAACAACCAGAAGTCTTTTAAGACTTTTTGGCTGAAACCAAATGTTGCTGTGGAGTAGTAATAAGACATAAACACAACCAGACAGACATGTGTGTATATATATACCACCAGGTGGCTATCAGTATATCCAGTTCCAACACGTTTTCAAACTTGAGCGGCAGCTTAATGGATGCTCACACTGGGGAGGGGTGAGAAGGATTATCTGTGATGTTATCAGATATTTATTATACGAGAAAAATATTTTACCATAAAAATTTGCTTACACCAGCAAATACATTACCTGATCACATTAGATTAGGAGAATAGATAAAGCTGATCATTCGACATCTACTTGTGTCACCCATTAGGACCATTTCTGCTCTACTAAAAGTATTAACTTCTCCCAATGTTAGTTCAGGACAACAAGAGACAATTCGTTTATACACGTGCACAGGAGATCCCTTTTTCATTCCACACTTGATTATTGTCTCACCGTCAAAAGTTTCCTAAGTGAATCCATTGAAAATGGCAAATTCACATCTGAGCCAAACATTGTGCTTTTATGAATGGGAAGTGGTCACAGCCTGTGCAGCTACCACTAGCCTAACATGATTTAGATCTCTCCTTAGTGAGGCAATTTGAAGCAAATGGCATCTCCAGAAGAAAGATGGCATGCCAGTAAGCTGCCTCTTCTATGTTCCAAATTGAGACATTGTGTTCAGGCTAGACTGATGGAAGCCAATCCTATTTCATAGGCTGAAATCTTCATTAGTGTACCTGATCCTCTGAGAGGCATGAATATTTAATAACCTGACTTTATCCAACCTGACTGCACTTGTGAGGTTATGTTTTGCAGTAGGAATACTCTTTTACAGTCAATACTGATATTTTCTGTACATCTCAGATAATATCTGAGGGTACATGCAAGGTTGTGCAGTTTTACTTCTCTCAACAGATCGATGGAGAAGAGGGAGCGAACAGTTCTTGTTAGTTGACTAATGACAGCAAGCTTAGGAAGGAACCTGTTGTGTCATTAGAACAAATGAACCATCAAATTGGAACTGGATGTAGTTTGTATCTATGGATACTGCATGTAGCTCATTCACTCTGCATGTTGAAATTAGTGTTATCATAAATTGCAAGTGATGTATGACAGCTGCTTCAGTGAGGGGGAAGATGATGGCTCAAACTTAGATGAGTTTGCCTTTGGCCATGTCAAAACCCAGAAGAGATTCCATTTGGGCCTAGAGGGAGTGAGCGTGGTCTGGATATGTCAAAATTGAACTGTAAGTTGGAAATTACATAATCGTCTCATTCATGATGTCTGAACTTGTCTGATATCATGGAACAGTATCTCTTATTATAACTGAGTCTAAAGTCTGCCATCAGAGAATGAGTGCTAAGAGTGGTGTGACATCATGGATGTGATACCAGTCATTGCCAACACGCAATCTCCCATTATACATCCTCAAATTACAGGATCTTCAGATCCTCTTAATGATTGAAGCTCCGAACTCTTTTTCAATCAGGACATCCCTAAAAGTAGCCTGGTGTGAAGAGGTTTCTGGACATGGATGGAATAGTGGCAATCTCAACTGCTTGAGCAGAGTGGAGGTCACTATGACTCATCTTGGTATATTTGTCACTAAATCAAGTAGATCATTGATACAGGATATTTCATCTTAGTGGCAAAATCAGAGCTACTGCAGCCTGTGCCACTCATTTCTTAATTATCTTCATAATCAAAACTGATGGAGGAAAGATGCATCACAACATTACCTCCCAAATGATTAAATAAACATGTATGGCCCATGCTTCTAGGGTCAAGGAGAAATGAAAAAGAAACATCAAGCATCAGACAGACAATTCTGGATGAAGCAGTTGTCCTCCCTTGATAACGAGTCAGCCAGGGCAATGTGTCAGCTTGGAATGTATTTGACTTGAAAATTATCCGATATTAGAAGTACTCATGAAGGTATTCAACTACCATCATAAGGATCGTGTTGTCATGGATATGTTCTACCCACATGTGGAAGGCATTTGGAAGGCATTGACAATGTCTTTCATTTCCAAAAGGTTGATATGAAGAGCGTTCTCTTAAAGAATCCATATGCCACTGACCATCACAGGCGCAGTAGTAAACAGCCGTTGTAACAAGTACATTCGCACACTGACTAGGCTGCAGAGCTGCAAGAAACTTCCTATCTTAAGAATGTACTGTTTGATGCTTTCTCTGAAACATGAACTACACTTCAATGCATTTGTCAGAAAGATGTGCTGTTTACATGTGTTAAGCATTCTTATCAAGCTGGACAAAATGATAAGCTGTCATTAGGTCCAATGTCTCAAAATTATTATCCACCCTGAATTGTAAATGAGGGAAGTAAGGTTGTTCATGTTGTGAACCAAAAACCATATTAAATGAATGCTTCTAATGTGCGTCATCCAGGAACATTAACCTCCTCTGTGGAGGATGTCCTGTACTGGGTTATGAATTTTGTGTAACGTCTTCTTGAAGGTACAACTTCAATGTCTTGCCGCATGCCTTGTCCAAAGCATGAACTACTTTTTTATGAGTTTGGGAGAAATGTGTTAAGAGTTCTATACCTAGATTGACCAAAATGTTGAGAAGTGACAAGGTCCAACTTCTCTATACTGATTATTCACTACACAATGAGGAAAGTAATGTTGCTCATGTCATGAACCAAACTCCAAACTTACCAAATGTTTTTGTGGTGTGTCATGCACGAAAGTCGCCATCACTGCAGCAGTTGTCCTGAACTTTTATCTAAATCACCCTTTGCAAGCAGAGAAACTAAATTTTCTTGTTTAAAAACATCCCTTTCATGGAATAAACTTGGAAGCACCTTCATGTAGGTACGATGACAAAAATGGATGGATTTGGCAAATAAAATCCGAGACCCTCTGACATAGTTTGGATCATAATCATTTTGCAAAAATGGTTGGTTCAAATCTAACAAAAAAGTAGTCTGGTGACTCAGGTGGGTCGCAAGCGGGCATGGGTGATGGTGTATCACTGATGACTGACAGAAGGATATGGGGAAGGATAAACTGTTCCCATCTCTCCCCTCCCTGCCAGGTTGCAAAAATAGGACCATATGACCAGTCGTTCCTGAGAACTATACTGTGAATTCTCTGGTGACAATCACCCCTTCTCATGTATATTCCCTAACACGGTGGTGCTGACATAGTAGACTGCATTGAAAGATAAAGGGCAACTCTTGTGTACCCTGCTTTCTCACCTCCTCAATTCAATGCCCTAACATAAATTGAAAACTGAAAGGGATGGAACATACAAGAAAACAGCCAGGACTGTAAATGGCCTTTTTCAGGTAGGCAAAAAAAATTTGTCAGATGTGCAAATTCAAGTAGGAACAAAGTCAACACAACGTTTCTGACAAACTTTGATGTAGTCATAAAGACATGTCTGTGAATTTTATCAACATCAACACAAGGAACATGTGGAGAAAATATCTATGTGATATTTTACCAGTGAGGTGAAAAAGTTGCATGCAACTGACTCACCATAAAGCTCCTGAGTTTCTGGGATCATACATGCTCCAAGAGATGCCTGATAATTTTTGTAATCTTTAACCATTGTGGCCAGATTCTGAATGATGAGATGTTGACATTGTTGTCCTCATCAACCAAGTCACTGACACTGTAGGAAGAATGGATTGAAGGTGTAGGATGGCATTCCAAAGGAGAAAAAAAAATTATGTAAACTACATTCCATCTGTTCTATTGTTGGATTAGATTGTACCAGCAATTCCATTTCTTCACCTTCATCAACAGGAAATAATGAAGCATCATCAGCATACAGCCAAAGTAGGTGGGGGGTTTGGGGGATATATTTTTTTTCATGAAGTAGCTGGGTGTAAATTAAAAGGAACCAAGTAAAGTGTGTGTGTGTGCACACACATGTGCATGCGTGTTTGTTGTTGCACACCAGTAGTCATCACATTATACAATGCTGGTCTAACACAGCCAGTTTGGCTTGGTCAGATAGTTTCGTAAGTAATACCAGTTTGCTATGAATTTACTATGAATGGTGGGTTTGGTTCATTAGTTGGCCATCCTGCCAGTTGGAGATAACAGACTCCTGAAAACTGATACTCATTCAAATGCCTGGACTAGTGGGTCGGCATCAGAACGGCATATCAAAGATGGTACAGTAAAACCTGTTATGAGACCGCCCCTTCTGCCAACAAAAAGCGGTCTCTCAAGACAGGTGGTCTCTCATAGCAGGTTTATAAAAAAAAAAGCCAGTTTCTACAGTCCAGTTTCAGAACAATTTAAAGAAAAATAACTACAATCACTGTACATTTATTCTATTCTTTATTAATAGTTCTTGCTAAAATATTGTATGCATTCATCTAAAAACAAAATTATGTAGCAATAAAGATATACTTCTATCATTAAACATGAAATCACATTTACATTTGAAGATCACATATTTTAGCATATGAAATCATTTCTGATTTACTCCTTTTCCTTTATAACAACCTAAATTTGTTTTACTGATGTTTAAACCACTTTTTTGCAAGTGGTCTGCTCTTTTTCACTTCTTTCAGTTACGATAATTATTTTCTCCAGCCTTAAAACTTGTCTCTTTTTAGTTGGAGGTTCGTCCATTGTTATTAAGGTTCTAGGTGTTAACATTATTAGTGCTCAGTTGTAATATCAAACATAAAGACAGGTTTGACTGGGCTTTGGGAAAATATGAAAGATCTATACATGTGCATTGTATATCTAACAATTAATGCAATAAAAAGAAACAATTATCTCATCCAGAAACAGAACCATTTACTCAGAGACAAAAGTCAACAGCTTCGTTCAAAGAAGACATACAGGGATTAACTCTATAAATAAAGTGTGTAACCCTGGTTGCACCAACTTGAACAGATGACAGCTCTGTGATTGGGATGTAATCACTTAACATTGTGGGAAAAAAACAACAAATGTCGCAATTCGTGACATGTACATTAGCCTGGTTTACGGACTGTAGCATCTATCACCGGTAGCCCCAATCCTTTTTTTTTTTTTATTATTCCTTTAATGTTTGTTTTTGATCTGAACAATCTTTATTAATCAAGCGGTAGTTGTAACAATTACATATAGGTCAGTGGTGTCTATGTTCTCGTGATACGGTTGTTCACAGGGATGCTGGGTCCTACTTATATATAAAATCTATGTAAAGGGTAGGAAGCAGGCTAAGTGCATGAATAATGAGTCTGGTTTCCTGCTTTGTATGTGCCTGCATTGCTCTCTCCTATATGAAACACGGAGAACAACGCAGGGAGCATATGAAGCAGGGAACCAGACTAGGGAATAATCTACCTGTAATTTAGTCTGGTTTACAACTATAAAACACTATAAGCATACCTACAAAATTTCAGATATTGGTAGCCAGCCTATCTTTTTTTTTTTAGAATGGTATGAGCGGTTATTGTTACAGGGATTAAATAAAGGTCGGCCGAGTTCATCCTCGTTTTTGCAATGTAGTCCTTCATAGCAGTGTAAAAATGCATATTTTGCCAAGACACTGCGGTCGCTGGTCGCGTTCAGCAGGTGGTTGCGTATAATAAAATTGATCTGTGCATTACGATTGTGGTCGGAAATGAAAGTTGGTCGCTCATAGCAGAGGTTGCTCATAACAGTTTTTACTGTATATGCCTTGCAGTACAGCCAGCTCTTGTGCAATGGTTGGCATGGCTGGCCAGCTAAGTTGTCTGGCTGGACAGCTGGCTTGCTAGAGTTAAAAGACTAATGACAACTGTAATTGTACAACGCTTGCTTGTACAGCTGGTCTGGTTGGTTGGCAGTCAGAAAACAGCATACAAAAGAAGATATATGCTTTGCAATCTGGAAAGCTGTTGTAGCATGGTTAGTACAGTCCATCCTTATGTACTGTGTTGGTATGAACTGTCCATCCCTATCATATTGGTCAAATTGCAAATCTTCACATCCAGCTTCTTAATATTTTCATGCACAGATGGGGAAACAGACTGTCATCAGGTAGAGAGGGTATCTTGAGATCCCCCATGAGTCTAATAAACAAATCAGACTTGAGGTGTGGTTAAATGTGCAAATTTTAGGGGCTCCAGAGGTGCTTTTTCTAAACACTGGACCCAGTATTTTCGTACCAAAGTGCACACACATTGCCATGTGTGTGCCAACTAGCAATTGTATATAAAAACCAATTGCATTTCCCTCCTCCCTAATCTTAAATTGTTTACACTTCTTCCACTTGGTTGTCATCTCTGCACTGATGTAAAGGAACAAACCAGTGCATACAACAAAATTTACCAATTGAAATCACTTGACAATAATGAATGGTACAATAACTGTGCAACTATCTATAAAAATTCAATAGATTTTACAAAACTTTTATGTACCAAATAAAACAACATTCTGACTTTCTGTACCACTGAAAAAGAACTCACCTGAAAAAGAAATGTGACTTATTAAATTTAAGTTACAAATTTATAGAATTACACTGGATTGCCTGAAGGACATCTTAGCATTAGGCAGTAAAAGTAGAAGAAACCTGGTTCAAAATGGAATTATTGGTAGCCACCTAGCAGGTAGATGGGGAGTTAACCTGTAAGGGGTGCTTCCATTGGTCTCTGTCATATAAAGATTTTTTTCCCCATCTTTCCAGGAGGGCTGGAATCAGAGGTAGTACAGAAAGTTATCCTAATGTAATGTGATCTGGTCACATATTTGCCATTGATGACCAGCTTGCCAATAATCTATAATAACGATGGCTTGATTATTCAAGGCAATGATGTGCAATGTTTTTTATTCTTCTACAAACATCTCTGTGACTGTGCCTAACTCAAACAAACTGGGTTGTTCCACTTTACCTATCCAAATTAGCTGGATGGGTTCTCCCACAGCAGTGAACAAAGGACCTGACACTGTATCCTAGCAATTCTCAGCATTTAAGTAATCTGTGAAATTATGGTTGTTGATCTCTGGCCACATTACCTTTTAACTTCCACCATGATGATCAGCTGTATAAGCTGTCCCAAGGATAGTTTTACATAGGTTCTAAGCAGGTCTGTTCATACAGACTACATGCTTCGGAAATGTATTGTGGTGCTCATTGTTTTCTCTTAAGATTACTGAATATCATGTTTTTTATGAAACATGATCATGTTAGGGGGTGGGGGTGTTAGGAGTAAAATATTATATTTTTCATGATAATTCGTGCTATGGCTGGTATGTTAGCTTCATAATGAAACATCCCAAGTATGAAAAGAATCCAATAAGGGGTTTAGAAACTATATATGCAACTGCAAAAACTTTAAACAAATCATTAACAAAATTTTCTATTACTATGATCCTGACCCCAAGATGAAATGGGCTGGAAAGTGTGTCACAGAATGAATGGTCAGAGCTGCATAATGACCATGCCAAGTGTGATGAGATTCCATTGGGGGGTTTGGAAAATCTATCCAAAAGAAATTTTTATTCCAAACATTAAACTACTGTAAAATTGTATCTTGTAGTTGACATTGTCCAAAATCCAGTTCATTCTTTACCTGACCAAAATCATTTTTTAAATTATGTAAACAACTAATACATAGCTAACATTTTCTCTGTGAGAATGAGTTTAATATTAGGATCATTATCATAGAAGTTAACATATTTATCTTGATCCGAGTCAAGGACATTGTGTTTATCATGTTCTTTATCATAATTTTAGTAACAGACCTTCTGATTATAACTAAGGTTTCTTTAGAAAAGAACTTTTGGGCTTATAAGGGATATTCTTTTGTATCAGTTTTTTTTAATATAATCTTGTTTACTGGAAAAGTTATTTATTCCTGCAATAATTTCTGGGCAGTAATCATCTATATTGCTGTATTCAGATTTTGATTTGGATGAAATTATTTATCATTTTCTGGAAATACAAAGTGCTCTATAATATTCTTGGGAAGAGACATTAACTGGGAATTATAGTGAATTCAAACAAGGAAACCTTGGGCTATATTCATACATGCCAACCCACCAATAGGTATAAGTGTAATTATTGCTATTATAAGTGGCAAAAAAGCATAATTTGGGCATAAAAAGTGTAATCAAATATTACATGCCAAAATTACAATTTACAGCAAGTATGAATACAATACATTGTTACGACTAACCTGTTCTGCAGCTGGTCAAAATTCTTGACACAAAGGGCAAAATCCATATGGATTAGAATCAGAATACAAAAACAAAATATACTGAAAAATTATCTATATTCAGCACTCACTTTAACTAGTCTACATGTGTAACTTTCGCTGACGAATGTGATCTGGAATATTGTAATGATCATAGTCAGGTGTTCAGAATGCTGTAATACATTATTCTCATATTCTTCTTTTAAAAGTTTGTAAAGCAGTGTTGATTTGTCCTTTTTTCAGATCTTACATGTTTTGAAGTTTGAAAAGATCCACCTGCTCTAACATTTTCCATCAGATAACATCCACAACTCACACCGTAAAACGTTTGAAATAACATCTGGTGCCATTTCTTTAAAAGTACAGACTGTTTCACTAACTAACTAGTTTATCAATGAAATGAATCTGAGAGGCCAAGTTCACAGATGAAGAAACCCTTCTGTTTTCCTAGAAATGGGTCATATACAGTTGCTATAAATAGCAAATAAGGAAAGCACTCTTGCTGTATTCTTAAAAGCAGTCACATTTTTAAAAATATTCTCAAATTTATATGAGTGGAATTAAAAAGATGATAATAAAAATGACAAAAACAGTATTTTATTGAATTATTTTTATTTTATTTTTTACTGTACAAAAAAAAAGCGTAATCCATATAGTCAAGCGTAAGATGTAATTTGGTGAAAAAAAACAAAACGTAATGATTATGCCAAAAGTATAATGGTTGGCATGTATGTATATTACTGTGATTCAACAAAAGACTGTTGGCACATCAACACAATTCAGGCCACTGGTACATTAGTACATTAGAGACTACCGGCCACTACAGGCACATCAACACCTTCAGCATTAGAAATTATCTGGAATATCACTAAAGTTTTTTCTGACCATTATTCATTAGGACTTGTGTTTGTCATTCTAGGATTATACATAGCTGCCAACCTTCCAGGCTCGCAATTAGTGAAAATAGGGATGAAAATTTGTGAATTCTGACATGAATTAGTGAAAAATATCATGACAATAAATCCATCCACTCTGACCGTCAGTACAACACTATATCAAGATCGCAAATAAAACTAAAACACTACATAAATGCAGAAATATATCTGCATTTCTATTTATTATGGTATTCACAAATTTCACTTGTTCTTGTGGTTATTTATCAAAATACGATACTGTGGCAGACTTGAACTTCCTCAATTGCTTTATTGTAAATTTGTTTTCGAAACAGTTCAAGCTTCTTGCCTGCTGGTTTATCTTGGTGACTTAAATTGCTGATAAATTGTCTGCACCTAAGGAGGCCCTAAAGTCTGTCTTATTTTTCCTCCCTAGAGAAAATACTCTTTCACTATCATCAGATGCTAAAGAAAATGATGACATTTGCATGCGAAGCACCAAGTTTTCTGTGGCATTCTCTGACATGGCTTTAACTAGTGCAGCACTCTTGGTTCTTCCACAGGAAAATTTGGAAGCGATCTTTGAGTCCGGGAATATTTGTCAGAACAAATGTTTCGCATGGTCTCCAGCTGATAAAGGTAGATTGTGTTCAACAAGAAAACTCACAAACAATGCTTCAGCGTTGGAAGCTTGCATGTCTTCTGTCAATGGCTTAAAATATTCAAGAGCTGAAATCTGCTGCGAGTTCTTAATTTTTCCAACGTCTATGTGTTTTTTGCTACCAATGTGCTTCCTCACATTGTCTCTGCCACCATGCCCAATACTAAAATTTGTGGCACATTGTGTGCAAAAAGCATGACGTATATCAATGCTTGATGGCTGAATGCACAGCCAATTTTTGGTATATTCTAAACTAAACTTCACATTTTGTGCAATACATTTCTTTTTCCTTAGTGGTGAATCCATTTTCAAGATGCGATGCCGAATGGTAATTCAAATCAGTGTTGGCGATGCATGCGTGAAGCAAAATTCCAGTTAGGCCCCAGTTTCTCTCAAAAGCATTTATAAAACTACTCTTATACATATAGACTAAAATAGGCTACAATGCTTGCTACCTAGCCAACTGTACCAATCGGCTGTAGTTCTACTAATATTGCGACCAGCAGTACCGGACCGTTTCGGTAACTGCCAATATCACGACTAGCACTTAACATGAAATAGGTCGTTTTATTAAAGATTTAAAATAATTGAGAATTGGGGAATTCGTAATTTTTTTTCATGTGGTGTGAATCCGTGAATCGCTGAAAAAGTCGTGAAATTCACACCAAAATCATGAGGGTTGGCAGCTATGATTATATGGGATTTAATTCACAATTATAGTGCAATTTCTTTTTTTTACATTTTCACTTTGTATTCAAGGGAAATAAATTATTTGTTGAATTTTACAAAGCTTGTTGCTTTTCACTCTTTTCTGTTACTTATTTTAAGCCCATAGAGTTGTAATAATCACACATGAAAAACATGACAAGTAAATATTACAAATGCTTATACAAACCTGACCACGATAGAACAAGGTCTGGGAAGTACATCCTACTTGATCTGAAGTCACACTGGCTGTACACTGATATGCAATCGTTTCATTTTTTGGAGCGTCATATTTTACAAGGAACATATTGATGAAATCTATAAAGAGACAATGATATGTATTAGAAAATTCAAAGGAAAAATAGAAGAGAGGAAATGCAAAGAATGTGCATTTTCACCAAAACTAGTAAATTTATATTGTTTAAAAGATTAGAACTCTGAATTTGGCATAATTTATTCATTCAATTTATACAATTGCCTACTACCTAACACTGAGCATGTAAATACAACACACAGATACAAATGAAAAAGCATGAAATGATCACTTGAAGCTAACTTCTTTTCTTTTTTCTTCTGCTTCTTTTTTGTCTACTCCGGCATAAAACAACCCATGACTTCATTGAAAATATACGATAATTGATTCCTATTTGTTTGGTTTTTGCTAATTAAAGAAAATGGATCAAAAACTACATAATGACTAAGGACAAAATTGTCATCATTAAGCAAAAAAGCAAATCCATGGCTACACCTTTTTCCACAGTGAATAGAGTTTAAATACTGTTTGCTTTTTAACTGTGTTCACAGTGAAATCAAAGACTACCTTTTCCTGAGAAAAACGATGATGATGATGAGGTCATATTTATTATTATTATTATCATGTCATATTCATATTGCAGGCCTGAGTCAAACCTGTAAGCTGACTATAGATATTTGGAAAGATCAATTGCCTAACCTTTACATACCACTCTGACCATTTTCACTATATAAAAATTCACTCTACCCAACCAAGAACTGACTGTGTGTGTACCAGTGTCTGCCATAGTCTAATGCACAGGAAGATGATCAGGTTCAATAAACTTCTTCAAGCAGATCTAGATGCATAATATCTACATTTAGGTACATGTTCTACATGAGTATTTAAAGCTACTTTTCCAAGATCACTTTTCAACTCTATACAACTCCCAAGTCAATTCTATACACACATCAATGTGTATAACAGAATATGCTTGACCCTTAACTACATTTCCACATTATATTTAAATTGGTATTGTTTGTTGGCTTTTCTTAATAACTGTATGTTATGTATATCTGTATTCTGTATCTGACCTTTGTCCAAAATCAAGTTAATGGTGTAGCTGACCAGTGATATTTTTCTTTAACAACATAATACATACCTAATATTTCTCTGTGAAAATACATTAAAGATTCAGATCATTATTAATGTAAGTATATAGGATATTAGTTTTTCACTTGGAAATTCCTAAATTTGTTGACAACTTTGAATATTTTAGGAAGGAAGCTGACCAACATCCTGGCTCTATTATTGTGTCTTAGTGTTGTATATAATGTTGTTGACTTGAAAAAATTATTCATTCTTGCCTTAACATCTGAAGCAGAATCAGTCTTATTGTTGTCTTCACTGTTATAATTTGGTTGGCTTTATTTATTCAAATTATTATTCACTGTAATTACAAAGTGCTCAATAATATTCTTGGACTAAAACATTAATTTGGAATTATAGTGAATTCAGACAGGGACATTTACGATTATATTATTGTGATACATCTAAATACTGTTAATACAATACCACATTCCAGGTCATAGGCACATTAGCTCAATTGAAACTACAAGCACATCAACACATTCAATATTGGAGTTTATTTGGAATATCACTGGAATTCAATTGAAACTTCATACATTTGAACTTGTGTCTAGGACTGTTTGGGATTTAATTCACAATACTGCAAGATGTTTTTAAACTTTCACTATGTATTATAGGGAATAAATTGTTGAATTTTACCAAATTTGTCGGTTTTCGCTCTTTTCTATTACTTAATTTAAGACCAGAGAGTCATAACACGTACACTAAAAGTCATTTTTATCAACTTAGCCTGAAACATAAATTATGTTCATTTGCTATCCAAATATTTGTATGCTCCGTCAAAAATTCTCAATAATA
>JAECUM010038865.1:0-34396 GCA_016617855.1 Megalonaias nervosa | reverse complement strand
ATTTTTCTTCGCAGTAACCTTGTCAGAGTAGATATTTATTGATGGCAAAGGGGCGATTTTACACAGACTTTCAGTAACTATTTATTTGCAGAATAATACCTGTTATAAAGGTAAATGATAATAACAATACAACTGAAACCTTCCAACAGCTGTAAAATATCAGTAGCATTCTGTATCCAAGGTCTACATGCAAATATGTTGGTTGGGTTTTGTCTATTTCTTCAGCAACTTCCCAACATTTTGCACAGATTTTTTGCGAACACAAGCATTTTGTAAGGCCATGTACATTGTTCTTCACCTAAATGTTCCATCTTGTGGACAGAGAAGCAGAAAACCAGCTGCTAAAGGAAGTACTATTAAACAGTATCCTGGATCTAATAAGTTATAAACATATACATGGCCTATGTTGCAAGGTGCAGTTTGGCAGTTTATTTTCAAAGCAAGTCAGACTTCTCAGTTTGCTAAATGTGTGGCTGCACATGCCCAGCATTGTCCAATTCAGTGATAAAGACTGAGAGGATTCTGATTGTTCTACACCCAGGGATTTTAAACTGGCTATACTTGCTGGTCATACTGTTCTTTTTACATTATGTATGCCAGGTACACTCATTCTTTCATTATAGTCAGACATTTTGTATAAAGCATCAAATGACAGCCAGAAAGAAAGTACCTTATTACTAAAAAAAATAGCCAAATGCTGCAAAGAAAACTCTAAATGAAGCAGACACTCAAGTGTCATCTAATAAAGTTCGGATCAGAAATTTCATAACATTTTCCCAAAATATGTAGCTCCTTCAGACAATGAGCTGTTTAATACACTAAGACATATGTCTTCTACAAACTTGCCTGTTGTGGAAAACCAGTATATTCACAAAGTCACTTTCTAATAGACCCTGATTGCAAGTATTGCAAATACAGTTATATGAATCATCTGAAAATCATAAAACCTGACTGCCACTGACAACCAAGTATTTACACTTTGCCACCTGTTTTTGATAGTTTGCCATGAAACTTGGTAAATATTATGGTCATGAAATAAAGATATGCAACTTGGTTCCCCAAGTTTTTGTTATTACCCATTTTGTCTTGAGCTTAATGCAGTTTATGGCAAATCTCATTATTGAAACTAGTTCCAGTTTTTTATGGATTGCTGTAAACATTGTATTTGTATATAAATAATGTGTTTTTTATTTATCATTGATTTATCTCCATCATGGGGTATGGGTGGCATGCAAGGGCAGTGCAGGTGTATTTACATTAGCAAATTATTCACCATTTCTCTAGTTTTTATTGATGGTTTTGGTGATTTTTTTTAGAGTAAGCATTCACGATGACCACTGCATTTATATGACCTCAGATTGTTAAGAAATATAACCTGTGGTCTTAGTTTGAGTAATGAGAGGAAAAGTCTTTGTAATAAAACAAAATAATTTGAGTGAAACAGAACATTCATGGTTGTGTTGCACAAGATAATCACACTTACTTAAGGCCATTATAACTTTATCCAAGTTACACATTTTGACCTTGCAGATAGCATACTGTACATGATATTTTGTCATTCAAGTAGAGGTAGACAAAGTCTGTTGAGATTTGCAATGGTCATAAATGCTTTTATTTATTCACTATAGATTTAGGTGTCAGCATTTTTAGCTTTATTGGTTATAGGCCAGAATAGCTTATACATTGGCCTGTCATCCAATGTCTTTTGTCCATGGTCTCTGCAATTAGCACGTTTGTTATTATTTACTCTTAAACTGCTGGATTGCTGTAAAATTTTATACACACAAACAACACAAGGTCTAGTTGGGTTAATGAAAATAGTGCCCATTAGACAACCAATATATTGACCAAGGTAGCAGTCTTGAAAATCTCATTGCTAATCTTTTGGTTCACCTAATGGAAGGATGAATTCTCATCAAATAGGCAGGGTATTTTCTGCTCAGAAAAGTACAAGTACTAGCTTATGCAATAGAAATGGGTAAGTATTACATTAAAATTAGTTTTAAAACACACCCACCTCCACAAATCTACGTGATTATCTGTAGGATGAGAAGGAAGAGAATGCCAAAAACAATCCGATATTATTGGATGCTTGCTTACGGAAGAAGACCTAAAAAAGTATAATGGGAGTCAAATATCAGAAAGTACACTTCAGAAGTGGTAAAATCATTATCCAGGATTTCAGTTTGTGGAATCTGATGGTGAAAAGATGATACATTATACAATATGTGTAGTGCACAAAGAAAAAGATCATACCATTTATCTGATGCAGAATTAACATCTTGGATATTCTCACTACAGTCAAATGGCATTGCTGCGAAGCCAATGAGCAGACTTTTCTTATTGAACTTTTTAAATTTTGTATGTCAGATTTTATTATGATGACCAGATGTGAATTGAGGAGTGTGTCTTGTTACACTAAACAGAATTGTGGTCACAAACTGCATATTCTGTACTTGCGTTTATATCATCAGGTTTATTAGTGTAACCACCTGTGGGCTCAGGGATGTAGAGTAGGCCCAATGCACCATCCTGTGTGCAAGAAACAGTGGCACAATGAAGCAGCAGTGACACAGTGGTTAGTATGCAGGTTTGAATCCTTGTGAGCCTTCCGTATTGAGATCTGAATACCTTATGCTCAAGTGACCATTCTCTAGAATTATTATGAATATTTGAGTCTTCATTTTTTTTTCCCATTCTGCTGCTATAGCAATAAATACAGCAATGTTTTTGTTGAAAATTTCATCTTCTTTTCTTTGCATTTTCTGTCAGTGACTATCAACCATCTGCTCTAGATTATTGTCCAAGCTATTAAAATTGGTGAGACATTTCTGTAAGCCGATGAAATTGAATGTCTTACGCTTCTTTGGCCAAAAGCACACTCTTTTCTGTGTCTACAGTCAGTTTAAAATCAACCTTAACAATCTTTTACAATATACAAGAAATTTTATTTAACACTGGCAGTCTGAGTAAAATGCATAAAACACAAGCTCTATATGAGCTATTTTACTGACATAACAGTATTTCATAATTCAGCAGACAGATACACAGATATTACATATTTATAATATAACAGTACACATGTAGACATTACAGTGCCAGTGGTAACAGCAGATTTAAAAAACAATACAGGTAAAGGACAGTATAACAGCAGATTAAAAGACAACACAACAGTAGATTAAAGATAGTACAACATCAAATTAAACCACAACACAGTAGTAGATAACAGACAATTTTTGTTTTATGAACATATGGCAGTAACATATCACAGAGTATAATGAATAATTTAAATAATGAATATGACTATTTTATTATTTAAAAACATACACAATGTTAGTGATTACAGCGAATTAAAAACAAGACTAGTATATTGCATGTTGCTAATGGTGTTCATTTGAATAGTAACATCAGGAGAAATGAGGGTGTTTAAAGTTACAGTAGAAGAAGGTGCTTACTTAAGATGGGCATTATGTGTAGTGTAGCAGGATTTAAGTATGACTATCCCAGTGAAGAAGGTAACCCTATAGTTGAAGTGCCACTGACCACTAAATAGATAGACATAATGCACATTTACAGTTTTATCATTATTTTCTTGGCTTTTTATGTATCTTGTGGGTGCCATAGTGGGAACTTTATTGCACCAAAGACGAACAATAAGGGCCATTGGCACAAGGTTGCAACCTTCAGTAACATGAACCCTGATGTTGCCTTTGAAACCACAAATTCTCTCAATGATTACCACTTCTTTTGTGTATGAAATACAGCTGGTGTTATTTTGCAGAATTGGATTTTTTTGTTAGGCATATAGTTACTAATGCCCATAATCCTAAACCCTTTCCATTATAATCATGACACAAAAAATTGACTTAGTTTTCTTGGGATTTTTATCCTGGATGTTTTTTTAACTTCACAGTTTGAAAAACCAGGCAGAAGAGAAGACTTTGACTACCCTCAGATGGCCAAAGAGGCAGGTAAGAACAAAATAAGAAGAATAAGGCTAAGGTATAATATGCATTCAAAATAGATTTATTTTCTTTATGACATTTGTAAAATCAGAACAGCACTGGTCAATGACTTAAGGAGAAATAAGCCCTAATTTGTAAACGTCTCCAGTCCAATAAGTGTGCAGTTTTTTTAACAGATGGTATTAAATCAATGACAGAAATAGATCAGTTTTGCCAGTATTAACATTTTGTTGATTGTGAAAGAAGACAATTCTCAATTCTATATCAATTTTATATGAAGACAGTAAAAATTTGGAATCACTTATGCAAGCACGTTTGTTTTATGAAATATATGTGAAAAATATTGTTGATACAAAAATGTAAAACTATTTGATGATTGAAACATTACTGATGATTATTATTATTGAGTAAGCAAATTTGAAAATTTACTGAATGATTACAGACAACAACAGGAAACATCACATAAATTTTTATATGAATGGTAAACATTGTATCTTTAATAGTCATACCTTGTTTGACTTTCAGTTTTGAAGTATTTATATAAAGTCCAAGATCAACATTTCCAAGGGATAAATAATTCACCAAAAGAATTTGGTCCAATAGACTTCACAATTTGTTTTCTGTTCATAGGAACAAAGGCTTTGCAGGACGCTGGAATCACCTATGATAAAATAGAACAGGCTTGTGTTGGTTATGTATATGGTAAGTTTTCAGTACTAGTGTAATTAAGCATTGCCAAATTTAAAAATAAAATGTATCAAATTAATTGTTTCATTGTTTGCAATTTTGAAATCCTTCTCATTCCTTCAGTCTGTGAATCGGATGAAAGTATTTGGTATTCAAATTGTGATTACACATTTATGTACTGCATTTATCAGAAGATATATTTGTATTTTATTTCATATTTCCTCCTCATTGCATGGTACAGTTACGTACTTTGGAAATGGGGATGCATCTATATTACAGTGATTAAAACTTAATTCCTCTCAACTAGACCACTGTTATAGTTTTTATCACCATGCTTTTTAGCTCTATTGGTCATAGACCAGATGACCTTATGACAGTTGTTCCCTACCTTGTTTGACCATGGCCCTAAAAAACAGTTTTTCAGAGCCTCACCACCCCGTTTCCACATTTTGATAGATTTTGCTACCTTAAAATAAAAATCCTGGTGACCCTCCAGAACATACTCCCAACCCTGATTGGGACCATGACCTGTGATTATGGTATGACCTGTTATCTGGTGACATTCCATTAACAAAAGTTTGTTATTGCTACACTTCTTAAGCTACTAGGAGTATTGCCATGAAACTTTGCATGCACACATTCATCCCAAGATCTAGTTGGTCCAAAAATGAAAACATTGCCTCCCAGACATCCAGTATGGCCACAACAGCAGCAGTCTTGCAAATCTCATTAATGCTAGTCCACCTGAATGGAGGGTCATATCAGTATTGCATTTTAAAGACTTATTGTGTTGTCTAGTTTGTCCTTAATGAAAATGATGCCAATATGACATCCAATATGGTAACCACAGCAGCCATCTTGCAAATCTTGTTATTCCACCTGAACTGAAAGTCATATAAGCATATAGTTTTCACCTGAAGACTTAATATGGTGTCTAGTTGGTGATAAATGAAAATGGTGCCGATCTGGTATCCATCTTAAAAATCTTCTTATTGCTATCTTTATTGCTACTCTTCCTAAATGGAAAGTCATTTCGACCTGGGTTTTTTACCAGGAGACTTGTTATGGTGTCTTCTTATTTGTTCCTGATTGAAAATGATGCCAATCTGATATCCAGTATGGCCTCCTTTATGGACAATTTTTGAAAATCTTGTTATCACTCCCCTCCAGAATCAGTATTCAGATCGAGGTGGGATTTTCACTAAAGCCTTATTACTTTATTTAGTTAGTCCTAAATTAAAATAGTGCTCTGCAGACAACCATTACGGCTACCACAATGAACTAATTGAAAATCCTTGCTAATTCTCCAGTATGGATTGTCACATTGGCATGGGGTTTTCAACAAAAGTCGTCTATTGGTATCTAGTGTTTTTTAATGAAAATGGTGCCAATTTTTCATCCAGTATGGCTGCCACAGAGGCAGATTTGAAAATCTTAACACAGAGAAATGCCATAGATGGTTTCAGCACATGGCAGTTAAATAAAGAAATGATCTTATGTTGAATTCCAGGAAAAAATATCAGTTTAACATGAGGTTCTTTGCAAGATCTCTTGTTTAATAAAAATTTGGAGATTTTGTGATCACCTCCATCAGTTCACATGCTGACTACTTTCCTATGATGTAAACTGGTGCAAAACATTTTTTGTATCTGGCTCCACTCCTTGGACCCCAGAAAGGTAATTATGCAAAAAGATTGAATTTCATCCACAATTTTGAGTATTCATGATGGACATAATTTTTGGTCACGAGGGATTTCAGTCCCTTCAGTGCTAATGGCAAGCTGTCTATTCTTTGTTTACAAAACATTTTGTTTATACTATAAGAATTTACTATATTTAGCTCTATTAAGCTTATGACAGAACTCAGATTGTAACTTTAAGATGAATTGATTAAATTTTAGAGCGGTTACTTAGCTTGTTTATATTGTACAGTACTTCAGACAATACAGAATTATTTCTATTGAATTGCATTTAATGCAGTTGATAAAATATTTTCTTCAACAATATTTTTAGTTGTCACAGGCTCCCAGCCAGTTATTTTTTTTTACCCTTGATACATGATGTTTATCAAAACTGACAGAAAGCAAATTATACATGATGTTTTCTGTTGCTTTGGAAGCAACAATAGTGTTACAGGTACAGAAACACATCTCATTATATGCTCCAGGTTCTGTTTACTTAAAAATCAAAATTGACGTCCTTTCTTTCTCTATTGTAAGTTTTGTTGGTCATGGTAGATAAAGAACATTAATATTTCATAGATTTAAGTTTGAGTAGCACTGAATATAATTTCAGCTGAATTATATTTTCATTTATGCTGCAGTACCTCTTATATTTACTTGACCTGTGTCATAAATGAAGGTCATTAAAGAAGCGATCATTGTGTGTTCATAATTGAAATCAAAGTTTATTCATTATATTATTTTAATGCATTTGCAATTTTTTTGTTAGATCTTAACTCATAACCTTGCAATGTGTGAAACCATTTAGCTGAACCATTATTCAGTCAAGAGACAAAATAAGTCAAATCGATTATGGCATGTGTAAAGATTTTCGTGGACACTGATGAATTAGTCAGTTCAGAGACTTCAGTTGCTGTTCATATACAGTACATAGGTAGTACACACATAAAAGCAGAGAGATTACACAATCAGAAAACATGTTTGCTTAATGAACACATAGGAAACAAGTTATTAAAAGAAATGTAATAGATCCTTTTCTCACAAATTCACTTAAAATTAGTGAAGAAACTTAGGCATCAGTGTTTATAGAGTGTTAAATTGGAAACCATGTTTCAGAAAATTGCCAAATAAAGAATCCAAAGTGTATGTATAAAGTTGCTGATCATGAATAGATGAAACATATGTTTCCAAAATTTAACATTGTGTCCATCCTGACCAGCATTCACTAGGGGGAGGAGCATTTTATGTAAACATGGGTATACTCAAGAAATAAATAACTTTTCTCATCAATTTTCCAGCTCTGTTCGTGCTAAGGTTTTTAAAACTTTTCCTATGGCAAAAAATTTTGAGACAGTGGTGAAGTTTCTGTATTTTGCATACTGCCATTAGTGGGTCAGTTTAGATCACAATTTTGGACGCAACAGTTTTATATATGCTCTTAAAGAGAAGTGTGTAAATCATCAAAGTTCATGCTATTGACAGAATTAAACAAAGAGCTTTATTATTTTGGAAGAAGTCATGGTTACTCGTTGGTTGAGGTATTTGACTTGTGACCAGCTAAGATTACCATGGTTTAATTAGTCCTAGTTATATTGATCGAGGCAGCTTCAGAACTGAAGTCAGATTCTTTGATATTTTCAGAAGAGTTGCCAGATCGGTGGGATTTGGTATCTCCTAAAAATATATATGTGGGTTTGATGCCCCCTCCCCCCACTCTGTAAGCCTAGATGGGCTATCATGGTGTTTTCTTGGGTGAGGTATTTTACTGTACTTACTTTGGCACATTATACATTTTATAAGACTTGCTTTATTGTAAAACACCTAAACCAATCCAGACTTATTATTTTGGAGATTTAATGTTTAATTTTTTTGGAGACTTGGTGCTTATTTAAAGCTCTAATACTGTCAAATATTTATTTCTCATGATGACTTGCTGTTGGGTAACAAAAGGGCCTTCTTAGATTTTGTACAAAGAAACTCATACATGAGAATCTAGATGTGACTTCTGATTGGAGCAATCTTCTAAAACATTTGTTTTGGTATTAAAGCTTATTTGTGGGTTGTGGGGGAGGGGTCTTTAGCTCAACTGGTCATAAAGTTTAGTGAGCTTATGGGATGGCTCTGTCTGTTACACATCATTGATCCATTCATCAATAATTACTTGTTACCTTTCTGAAGGGTGTATTTCTGATCTCATTTTGATCATACTTGGAATATGGGCTTGAATCTAATTGGCTGGGCTTGTTTTCACTCAGAATGCAAAATTTCCAATCCAGTTTTGAGACAAGTTGGAATATGGTTATATTGTCAAGATCGCTGAAGTGTTTGATTGACAAGGAGTGAGATCCATGCATACTAATGAGATGATATTGTATTTGATTGTTTCCAGTCAGGATACAGTATTTCTCATACAGTTAGGATGAAAGTTGACATGTGCCTGTATCATTAAAATCTTGAATGAGTTCAACCATGAACAAGATTTATGCATATTAATTTAATTGGGTGACCTTGGTTAAAAGATTTTAATCTGAAGACCATATTTCTGATTTGACTTGGAATATGGACATTTGTTATGAAGTTTTGTGATAAGTTTTACAATGAGTGGGATTTACACATATGAGTTGATGTTTGCATCTGACTGGCTGAGATTGCTATCTCTCAGGAGATCATATTTCTAATCTGACTTTTATCAAACTTGGAACATGAGCTTGTATCTTAAAGATTTCAGACAAGTTCAGTAATGAGTGAGATCCACACATGTTAACTGTGTGCTCTTGCATCTGATTGGCTGAGCTTTTAATACTCAAGAAACTATATTTGTGATGAAGTTTTGATCAAACTTGTTAAATGAACTTGTATCATCACTATGTCAGGTGAGTTTTGATTATGTGCAAAATCTACACATATTTATGAGTTTCTGATTACCTGAGTTTGTTGCCACAGTAGAGACTGAATTTTCAAATGGATTTTACACCAATTTGCAAATAAATGGGTGGAAAAATGTTTTCCACACAGTAATATTATTTTTGCATCAAAAGAAAAGTGGTTTCTGCACAAAAAATATAAGTTATCGACATAGGGAGAATTAAACTTGGGGTGGGCATATAATGTGCCATTCATGATATTCCTGTGCAGATGCATTGTGCTAAGCCTGTGGAATGTTGGCCCATCAAAGGTCAAGGTATTCATAAGCACCATTGGTTCTGCAGAGGACCATATATTCTTTTTCTACTGAAAATTGGCAAGTACCTACATTGTAGTTGATATAGGTATCACTGGGCTAAGGCACATTTTATAATTTTATAAAAATCAATTTGCCTTATCCCGGAAGAGTCAGCATGCCTTTGGGAGATTTGAGCTTTCCCAAAAATGTCATTAATGAAAGTTAAAAATAATGTGGAAGAAAATATTGGATGTATTTTTTAAAGCGTTGTATTTATTTTACAAGTGAAACAATTTTTGCACATTAAATATTATGCAGGTCAACAAAGTTTTTAAAAACATATATTTGATAGTAAATTCAGACCAATATTTAGATTACAAAAAAAAACTGTTTAAACTGATAGCTGGAGAAATAAGATGAATCACTAGTTAAAAAATTAAGAACAGTCAGATAGAAATATACTTGACTGGAACTTTCTTGCACCTTCCATTTTACAGTACTGGTTATTTTTCATTGAAAATAATGCCCATAAATAGAAAACTCAGATTGTGACATACAACATGAAGTGAAGGCAATTTCTCTACAGTGTAGGATTTAAGCAGCCTGTTCAAGAATCTTGTGTTTCACCCTAATGGGAGGACTAATTCCCATCACAAAGTTGGGATATTTTCTGCACAGAAAGTACCAGCTACGCAGTATTGCTGATATTAAAACTCTACTTTTTGTAATGATTTATTCGTACTAACAACTGAATTATCTGAGTATACTTTTTTCAGTGTATTTACCTAACAGTTATCACCCTGTCACCTTGAAATTGGTGACATGCATCAAAACAGTATTTGACAAGCAGACTTTTGAGAACATCTATTTGTATCCATTTAATTAATTGCAAAATAGTACGTATCTAATGAGGTCCTATAAAATTTTACAAAATTAATAGATGATAAACGCTACCTGTGGGTGCTAGATTTTTGGTACATCGATCACACTTTTAAAGAAAAATCCATGTTGATAATCAAAAGATATCTTCCAGGTTATATTATTAACAGTTAATAATTAACAATTACCTGAGTTTTGTTGCCACTGTAGAGACTGAATTTTCAAATGGATTTTGCACCAGTTTGCAAATAAATGCATACATCATCAGTGTCTTTGGGAGGTTCTATAAAAAAAAGTGAGATTTGCATACATTAATGAGATGGTCTTGCATCAGGGTTGCTGAGTTTGTTATCTCATTAGATCTAGAGACTATATTTCTTATACAATTTCAGTACAAGTGGTTAAATAAGTAAAACTGACTTTATATAAAGCTTAGGAGATAGACTTATCTAGTGCTGTGTTCTTAACAACAGTACATAAGACTGCTTAGTGAAATTGTTAACTGTTACATTTTTGTAAGCCAGGTGATCAATATCAGCCCTCTTTGACTTCTTGTTTATTTGTACAGGTGACTCTACATGTGGCCAGCGAGCTTTGTACCAACTTGGTCTAACAGGCATCCCAGTTTACAATGTAAGTTTAATAGAATCAGTCATATTCACAGGCATATGATAGGGAAAACCCACTTGTTGTTTAGAATTTGAAGGCAGGAATGATGGTTTGCTGAGTTCTGATTCTGAGGGTTTGTTCCCTCTCCCAATGCATTTGATGGATTGGTTTTCTCTCATTTCCTACCTGGAAATATGCTTTATCATCGATTGATATAGCTTTAGAAATTCAGAATACTTTCTAAGTTTAATTGAGCAGAAATAGCATACAAAGTTTAGTTTACAATATTTTGTTATAAACAGGGACTACTATTTAAATATTGGCAACATTTTCATCTTTTGATATTTAAAATTGCAAGAACTGTTGCAGACATGTAATTATTCATACATGAAGAAAAATCAATATTGTTTTCAAAGTATGAAAAATAATCTGTAGACAAATTAAATGATAATTTTGGGGAAGAAATAATGTACGAAAAATAAAGGATCCAACAATGAGGAAAACTCAAAAATATCTACATGATCATCAATATTACATTCATCTGCATTGGACATATTGTGCTAAACCATCATTCACTAGTACTGTGGGTTTGAATTTGCATGTATATGTATATATCAGAATAGAAAATGAATTGACCATTTTGTCTCATCTGGTGGAGGATCTTTTGAAGCTGGATATATTTTTTAAATCTCAAGATATATTTTTTTCTCAAATAATGTGACAAATAATTAGTTATCTTTACCTACAAACTATTGTAAGAATTTTTTCCAAGCTTTTTAGTGATTGGTTGAAAATATTTCCTGGAAAAACATCAGCAGCCTCCCAGCACCAGAAAATTGAATGGTTGGGCCATGATTCATTTAAAAAACTGATAATATTGACAAAGGCATCCCATTTATATTCCTATTCTACATGATCCAAATAACATATGCCCCAATATGACGGACAGGTTTCTGCCTATTATCCCCTTTTGCTAAATGCACTTTACTTTAAATGTCCAGTTTACCTTGAGCTTTTGACAAAGATAGAACAGTAGTAAAACAGCACATAGAGGTTATATAAAGTACATACCATACTTAGTTTCAAAGATGTCATTTATATTTAAATATTCTCAACAGTTTTATCTGTCTATACACTGATTAGTTTAAATCCCATGGATGACCATTTAGCATGCTATGTTGTTTTTTTCAGGAAGTGAAATGATGTCTACATTCCCACCAAAGAAAATTTTCTTGTATTAGTAATTGCATGTGCACTTCTTGTAGTTACGCTTATGGTTATAGTTGATACTGTGAATACAGAGATTTGATACTTCTCTATGAGTACAGAAGTGTCACTGGTTAAGAAATTAGTATCACCTAGCATAACATTGTACCATATACTGTACAAGTGATAAGTATCATTAATTAAACAAAGATTTTAAATATACAGAGTAGTAGATGTTCAGAATAATTAAAAGGAAATACATTCATTAGTAAACTGTACTAATTGCCTTAAGGGGTAGATTAGGAAAAGGATCCGATAGAATATGGCCTTTCTATAGAAAAATTATTTAAGCATAGGAAATGTATGACTTGCTATGGTTAGATCTTCAGTTTTCATCCAAACTGAGCTATGAAGAATGTTGATATCTATTATTTTTATATGGTTGGATTTAGATGTACAATAAGGCCAAAGTTATTGCTGTGGTTTCACTGTAATGTTGAAATAACTAATCCCCTTTACACACTGGAATGTGAGAGAAAATCTTTCAATATATTTAAAAATGTAAGGCAATCAGTGAGCAATGTATAGAACCAATTATCTAGAATGATCTGCTATATTTCTGCTTTTTATTTAAATATATTTGTTAAATAATTTTAGAATACCTTAATTCTGAAACAAATTAATCTTTAGATTTTAGACCTCATTCATGTGAAAAATTATAAAAGACCCAATTATAAACCCATCTTCAGTATAAATAATTATGACTTTTATGGATCATTTATGCTAAAAAAAGCAAAGGACAGAAAAATTTAAGCAATTATGGTATGTCATAATCAGTTTCATTCAGTGTACCTAGCTTTCTGACAGGAGAAAACTGTATCACATACATAGAAATTTAAAAAAGTGAACTGTACATTTTTATTCACGATCACTATATCTTTGTGTCTGGTCTGATTGGTGGGGTGAAATGCACACACAAACACATAATCATAAAATTCCTGAACTGGAGTTTGCAATGTGATCATTGTCTTGCAGCAGTTAATTTTATGTTAAAGAGGAATTGGGGAGGGGTTCAAATGGATTCCGTTCTGACATTTTGTTTCTCTCGTTGATGCAAGTTCTTTTGAAAGTTAAAATTTTTTCCTTTCTTTCTTGGTAAGGCTGTAACACCTTTAATGGAGTTAATCACTAGATTTGTTATATGCCCACCATAGGGCATATCATATTATACTCTGATCTCCTTCCATATCTGTTGTATGTTTTCATACAGTAACTACAATTACCAAACTTTGCGGGAGGTTTGCACTTGGGGTAAGGAAGAACCTATCACTTTTGAGCTCCAAAGTAAAGGTCACTGTCGCTGAATGAAGAAGATTGGCTTCCACAAAATAAGTCGTGTTCTAGATCATCTACAGATACCAAACTTCGTATTTGACTTGCAATTGGGCAAGGGAGAACCCAGTTGATTTTGGGGATCAGAAGTTCAAGATCACTGTGACAGAAAGAACAAAAGCTGGTTCTTCATAATAACTCGAGGTCTCCACTTTCTACAGTTGCCAAACTTTCTGGATGGTTTGCATATAAGATAAATTAGAGCCTTTTCAATGTGTTCATCAAAAGTACAAAAGTGAGAATCACTCTGAAAGAAGGAAAAAGATTTCTTACAGTACCTTGGCTTCTCCATTACCTAAAGTTAACAGACTCAGTTGACTTGTACTTGATGTAAAGAATAACCTTATCAAAGTAGGGGTCAAATGTCAAAGGTGAAAGTCACTGTCAATGAAAGAATTATAAATGGTTTCCACAGTGACATTTAGTTCCGTGTAACATATCCGGACCAAACTTTGTGCCTGGATTGCACTTGGGGTAATGAAGAAGCATTTTGATTTTGGGTAAAAACTCAACAGTCAGGGTCACTGTGAAAGATAAAAAATGTTTTCCACACAGTAATATTATTTCTGCATCGAAAGAAAAGTGGTTTCTGCACACTTATTTAAGTTATCAACATAGGGAGAATTAAATTTGGGGTGGACATATAATGTGCCATTCATGATATTCCTGTGCAGATGCATTGTGCTAAGCCTGTGGAATGTTGGCCCATCAAAGGTCAAGGTATTCATAAGCACCATTAGTTCTGCAGAGGACCATATATTCTTTTTCTACTGAAAATTGGCAAGTACCTACATTGTAGTTGATATAGGTATTACTGGGCTAAGGCACATTTTATAATTTTATAAAAATCAATTTGCCCCATCCCAGAAGAGTCGGCATGCCTTTGGGAGATTTGAGCTTTCCCAAAAATGTCATCAATGAAAGTTAAAAGTAATGTGGAAGAAAATATTGGATGTATTTTTTAAAGCGTTGTATTTATTTTACAAGTGAAACAATTTTTGCACATTAAATGTTATGCAGGTCAACAAGTTTTAAAAAGATATATTTGATAGTAAATTCAGACCAATATTTAGATTAGAAAAATAACTGTTTAAACTGATAGCTGGAGAAATAAGATGAATTGCTAGTTAAAAATTTAAGGACAGTCAGATAGAAATATACTTGATTGGAACTTTCTTGCACCTTCCATTTTACAGTACTGGTTATTTTTCATTGAAAATGATGCCCATAAATAGAAAACTCAGATTGTGACATACAACATGAAGTGAAGGCAATTTCTCTACAGTGTAGGATTTAAGCAGCCTGTTCAAGAATCTTGTGTTTCACCCTAATGGGAGGACTAATTCCCATCACAAAGTTGGGATATTTTTTGCAGAGAAAAGTACCAGCTATGCAATAGCAGCCAGTTTTGTATTTCAGATATTAAAACTCAACTTCTTGTAATGATTTATTCGTACTAACAACTGAATTATCTGAGTATACTTTTTCAGTGTATTTACATAACAATTATCACCCAGTCACCTTGAAATTGGTGACATGCGTCAAAACAGTATTTGACAAGCAGACTTTTGAGAACATTTATTTGTATCCATTTAATTAATTGTAAAATAGTACGTATCTAATGGGGTCCTATAAAATTTTTCAAAATTAATAGATGATAAACACCACCTGTGGGTGCTAGATTTTTGGTACATCGATCACACTTTTAAAGAAAAATCCATGTTGATAATCAAAAGATATCTTCCAGGTTATATTATTAACAATTATCAGTCACCCTGAAATTAGTGATATGCATGAAAATGATCTTTGACCAGCTGTTTTTTTTTAAGATTCAGCAAGATTGGCACATTTTAGAATCAAAATCTGCACGTGGCTAGGTTAGAATTTGAAAGTCCATGAACCATAAAATTATTATGATTAACATGTAACTGTTAAGTTAAAATATATGGTTTGTAATCATTTTTAAGTTGAAATTTCTTTTACTGAAAATTTGATTCATACAGAGTATGGGTCATCTTATAAGCATGACATAGCAAATAATTTTATAAATCTGAAATGTGTGTACAGTATGCACTGTGTTTATCCATTACATTAATTCATTACATTATACTTGTATCTACAATTATTTGGATTTTAATAATTTTTCAATATTACCGGTAAATTTAATTCTACCCACTGCAAAGTGAAATGTTCATCAATATTTTGACCGTGTGTATTTATCAGCAAGTATAATGCTTCCATTTTTTGCAAGGGAAATTCTGGGACCAAAAAGTACTATTTTATGGGATTTATTTTCAGAGGTTTTTTGATTTTGAGAGCTTTCAATGCATTTTTACCCTTTTTTCCTCTTCGACAGGTGAATAACAACTGTGCTACAGGATCCACAGCCCTAGTAATGGCCAAACAGCTTGTTGAAGGAGGTGAGTTTAATAGGGAGAGCCAGCTTTCAGAATTCTTATTACTGTATTAATCCATCAGATTCAAAGCTGTTATATGAGTTGTGGCTATTCAGATAAACAATATATAGGCCGGCACATCTTACTAGTTATGATAGAACACTTAATCAGTTCTTCACAGTATATAATTCATTCACAATCCATACATGATTGTCTACTATTCTCAATGAAAATCTTGTAAATGTTTGCAACTGGTTATAGTTTAGAAATAGATCAATTCATTTAATCATGAAAAAATATATAAATACTATTAACCCTCTGTGTTTTCATTGTTTGTTTTACTTGACAGAATTTATTTTTAATGATTGTAGGCATAATGAATTATGTGCAATTTGTGGACAACAGTTTCTCATTCTTCATGTCACATTTGTTATTTTATAAAACCACATATGATAATTTGTGACGGAAAATGCAGAGAGCACATGCAGTAATAGTATACAAACATAGTTGTTCTCTCTTTCTCAGTAATAGTATACAAACATGGTCATTCTCTTTCTCTCTCTCTCTCTCTCTCTCTCTCTCTCTCTCTCTCTCTTTGCACACATATAATGATCACATTCACATTGATTTCATTAGATATGGGGAACCATGGTAGCTCAGGTAGAGAGTCAGACTTGTAATCCAAAGGTTGCAGGTTTGATACCTGCCCAAGTTGGCTACCTCAGTGTGTGTCCTTGGGGAAAGACACTTGGACCCCCATTTCCTACACATTATGTAATCATTACAACTGGTGTTGTAAGAAATTCAATAGACCTGACAGTGCTGACATGGCAGAAATCAGAAGAGAGTTAGATGAAAAAATGAAGCATCCTCTTTGAAAAAAATGTTGAAACTCCTCTTTGGGAATATTTTTTTAGAAATTAAAAGCTTATATTTCCAAATTTAAAATTAAGGCATGTTACAGAAATGTGAGGGCACAAGGATGCATAAAGGTCTTTGGGTATTTCCCAGCATCATTCTGAAACATTCCAAGAGAAGGTGGGTCATGGTGATCAAATTTTCTCACACAAATGACTTTGCTATTAAAAGTTAACACCATTGTAACAGTTTTACATTCCAAGCCAATCTCCAGGTTTATGCATGCTGTTTCTTAGGAAATTTTAGTGTTCCTTTCATCATTCTAAACCACCCCAGTGAAATGGAAGTTACCTTTTCTTCCACAAATGACTCAGGTCTGCAGATTAACTCCTGAGTAATTGTTTTATTCACTTAACAATTTCAATCAATAGATATGCTGTCTTTATGGAACCTTGCCAGGGTGCTCTCTGCATTTTTCTGAACCCTGCACAAGGGAAATAGGTTACATGGAATATTTTTCTTACACTAATGACATTGTTATTTGCAGTTTAACCCAGATTAAAAGTTTTTGTCTTACTGTAAAATCTTAATCTGTCGAAATGTCGTGGTTATGGAACTTGGTCAGGATGTTTCTTGTATAATTCTAAACCACCAAATGTGTAAAATGGTCACAGTGACCAATTTTCTTGCACTAATGGCCATGTTGTTTACAAGTAAGCCGAAATTTCCAGCAGAAGGCTTTCATTATTAGGAACTTTTCCATTGGAGATTTAAGTTGCAATACCCTACTTTTAATGCATAAATAAATGATTGTTTTATATGGAGTAGTTGCATGACATCCAAGCATGGACATACACATGCTTGCGCAAATGGATTGGAAAGTACCAAATGGGTATGTGAATTTTCTTCAGAAAGTGCTGAAATAACAATTACAATATCAGAAAAACAATGTATAGGTCAGCTTGGTTGTCTTCCTGACAACTCATTTCCCAGTTGTTGCTATCACTACTGTTTGCATGAAATTCTTCCCTACTCCCCTTCCCATTACAAAATATTGTATTGTTATGGAAATGTATTTTATGGAGTGATTTTACATTTCTAGTGTTTGTTCATTGAAACAATCATCTCGTTCCTTGAGACCGATAATCTTGTGACTGTCTGATTTAGCATAAAGTTTTTAATGTATCTCAATTAAACTAAAAAAAACAGATAATTTCCATGGCCAGTATTTGGCATTCCTTTAGTTGTACATTCTTCTTATATCTCTTTTCTAGGAATTGCTGATTGTGTATTGGCACTTGGATTTGAGAAGATGAGTAGAGGATCACTCAAAGCCATGGTATGCAGCCGAAAGACCTTCATATTGTTACGTATATGTAATTTAATTACTTGTGTGTTAGTTTTAAATTCTTTTTTTAATTTTATTTTTGTTTCATTACATTTTATCGTAATGATTATTTTCATGGGATTTGATATTTTTCCCAGTAAATTCAGTTTGTTTAGAATGCACAAGTATGACTTAAACACTATTTTTGGCTCACCCTGGTTCATAGATCTTGTAAACATCAAGATAAAACGATTGGCTATTGCCAAGGTCATTTTTTGCTTGCGTGGTGGTTCTAATTTGTAAACAACTTTTTTTTAATCTTTTAGTAAGCTTCGCTAAGTCTTTTAAGGCGTGCATGCAAATTATCATTTTTTTAATGCAATGTTCAAATTAGTGGTCACATAATCCATCACGTGGGCCACCATGTGATCTAAAATCGAGGCTTAAAACAGCCAATTGGTATTAAATTTATTCAGTCGTATCTTTACACCTTGAGGGTACAAGGTGTTTCTATTGTTGATGTCAGATTGTTTTGAAGTTCATCTATTTTTTTGAATTTAATAATTCATTCTCAGGAAAACTACACAAGTGCTTCATATTTATAAAATACTTGGACAAAGACATTCAGTGGAAATTTATTCTGGAATTCTAAACGGGAACATTATAAATTGTGATTCAATGAGGAATCGTTGCCATTTATACAACGACCTCATCTGACGTCATTGCCTTCCATATTGGAATTTCATCGAGATTACAACCTGGATTCAGTTAGACCTGTTTGTTGATAGGACATATATTTTTCAATTCTAGGATTAATATATGGATTATAATCACAAACCATAAGTCCTATTTCATATTTTTACGTTGTTTTCTAGGGATATAAATCATTTTTGTTAAATTGACTAAGCTTGTTGGCTTCACTCTTTTCTTTTGTTACTTTTGTATGAGCCTACATGTAACAATATAATTGTATTACCAGTTTTACATTATATAGAATTGTAAAAGTATTGACATTCCTTATGAAACAAATATAAAGTCATGCAATATTTTCTTTACCCTTTGAAATAGAGACTTCATGCTTGAAGATATGATTGGAAATGTAGTTTAAATGGGCACAACAAAATTTAAAATTTCATCCAGCCCTTGGGAGCAGGTCTGGTTGGGGAGAATTTTTGAATGGTGAGGAATGAGTAACTGAGAAAATCAAGAGAATGATGTGGTTTAAATCCAGATTTATAACAGAATTAATACAGCATGAAATTTAACCACTTGTGTTTATATAATCTACATCTAGATAGCATAGTGAGGAAAATGTTTGGAAAAGCTCCTTTGCTGCAGATTTTGTGTTCAGTGCATCATAATTTGTAATCATAGTAAAAAAAAAAATTTCTCTTTTCCAGTACCGTGATAGGACAAATCCACTTGACCAGCATGTGAAGGTCTTGGCAGAGACATATGGAATTACTCATGGTCCCCTTGCAGCACAGATGTTTGGTGATGCAGGGAGAGAGCACATGGAAAAGTATGGTGAGCAGTACTATGAAATTTATGCAGCTTGGCTTATGGGAAAACCATATTATTCCTCATTAAATCTTAGCTATTGTACCAATTTTCAGAGTTGCGGTTAATTTGATAGCCCAGTTGGGCAACCCAGAGTATTCTTATAAAAGGATCATGTTGCAAGCTATAAATAGAATTTTGTATATTTCCAGAAACACACATGTGATCGTTAAATTGTTCCACTGGCACTTACATTGGTGAAGGTTCTCTATTGATAGAAATTCTGTCTTCAGAATGTCCCCATAGGTTGATCTCCCATGTAGCAACGTATCTCCTTGGTGTCAAAACTGGGGGTCAGACTGAGTAAAAAACAAACTTTGGTTTCAAAACTGGGGGTCAATTTAAACATTTGGGGTCTCTGAAGTGCAAATGAGGGTAAAGTAAAACACTGAAATAGTGCAAATCAATTGAGTTTGTAAGGTGAGGGGTAAGTGGGTAAAATATTTGGAAAGTGTTTAGTAAGGAAAAAAATTAGTGCTATGGGATACTAAATTTTAAACATAAGATTTACTGTTGAACAAGCAAACAAAAGGTTTCATGTGATATTGAGTTCACTAGAGGCTCCTTGGATATGTTCTGCTGAATCACAAAGTTCGTACTTCATAATTCAGTGCTCCCTACAGAAACCCAAATAACTTAGTCATTACATTCCACTGCTATTCAGTTCCAAACATTTACCTTATAGGAATGATAGTGGACAGAGAGTGCTGAATAATTTGAGTAGGACACTTTGGCCAAATCTATGCCTCCATGTATATCAGTCTACCATTGTTTTCTCTACACCCCACTGCTTTCCTTCATAGAAAGGTTTGTTAGATTGTTTTATAATTTGTTGCATTATCTTGGCTTGGTAGTCGTTGGTCAGGATGATTGGAATTTTACACAGACAAATGCATTTTTTTCTTCTCTCCAATTCAGAATCAGTTATAGTTTCAAAGTTTAACCGTCTGCTTCTCCTGACTGCTGGTCCTGAATAGAGAAACTGTGTTGTCTATTTCACCAGCTTTATACAGTAGATATGCTGACAAACTTTCATGGTGAGAATGACTTTGAAACATAGAAGGCAGTCAACATACAAAAGCAGTGCATGCTAACAGAGTTAGACAGAGGAAATATTTTTTTTTTGGCTAAGTGAATGAAAATGAAATGATTTAGGATCAGTCTTTTAGACTAAGTAATTGTGATTATTTATTAACTGAAAGAGACACAAGGATTAATACAGCAAACTAAATGTTTCATAGAACTATTGTCAGGTTTGTGTGTTACATTCAATTTTGATTCTAGCGCATATATATATATATATATATATATATATATATATATATATATATATATATATTTTATTTTTTTTTTTGTAAAGTAGATTCTGATTTATAACATACCATACATTTCCATTTGAATGTTCAGCTTCAGAAATTTTACATTTACAGAATAATAATAGAAAAATTGTGATGAAATAGATGTGCACGTCTTTATTTCTAAAAATTTACAATGAGAAATTTATATAGTAGATTTGGATTTGGATTTTTTGTTAAACATAGCTTTAACAATTATATCACTATGATGTCTGCAGTGTGGTAGTTTATAGTGATGTCTAGCACTGAGGCAACATGCTGCAGACATGTAGCATGTTGTCCCACCCATCACATTATCCTGACACCAGGCCAACCAGTCCTAACACTAACCTCTTAATGCTGAGCGCCTAGCATGGCAGCTGTTAGTACCATTTTTGTAAGTCTTTGGTATGACTTGGCCAGGATTCAAATCCACGACTTCCCATTTCAGAGGTGGATGCTCTAACCACTTGGCCACTGGAGCAGTCAAAAGTTACATAGTAATGATTAAATGGATGTATGCATCATACTAAAGAGTCAGAATCTTGGATTGTTCAGTTACAATTTTCATGCAAAAATACAGTGTCAGAATTACTCCTTTTTTAGGTTCAAGGAGAGCTTCACCACCTTAGAGCCCCCACCAAGGCTGTGCCCAAGAACCACAAAGGGGGCCTAGGTAGCCCCCTTGCCCCCTGTCTACTTTTCAGCATTGTGGTTTCACCCATGTACTTAGAGTCGGGTGCCCAAAACAATGGTCATATCATTTCGTAGTTGAGTGTTAGGTGATTGCTCTCAATAAGATGCTTTACATGTACATGTATCCAACTACTCATTTCCTTGATAAAGTAATCACAGGCCATACTACCAGTTTGTCATTTAACCTTTAAAGAAACAAGACTTGTAAATGCTCATCTTTTGTCAGTTCACTAACATTTGGTGTCAGGATCTTGTATCTTTGGCTCGATACATTTTATGCAGAGGATACACTATTATGCTTCCTTATTAGTATCTTAAAGAAATGGGAGTTCTATGTTGAGCATGTGATGGTTGCTTCTGTTGAGTAATGTAACTGAACAAATTACAGCAAGTTTAACTAATAAAAATAATCATAATTGCTGTTGAACATTATATTGGTTTCTTATGTCTGAATAAAAATATGATGTGGATAGTTTACAGGTACCTGACAGTTTATATGCATAATTAATTGTATTGGATTAATGATATTGATGTCTTTAATGATGTAAAAACAGATACTGTGAAAAACACAAATTCATTGGGTTACAATTTTCGTGGGTGAGCTAGACCACAAATTTAAAGTCAAAATGAAATATCAACCAAGCTGACATTCATCATCCCCCCCAGTCATATGGAATAGAAAGGCATCACATGCTTCTTTCTTTGTTTCAATACCTTGGTTATATTTAATGCTGAGAATGTGAACTATACATTAAGATCAGGACATGAATGATATGGAACAGAAGATTACAATTTTATTTGAATGCAGAATTTCATGAGAATGTAAACTTATGTGTATGTGTGTGTTGTGATTTGGATTTTTAATGTAGCTTCTACAATTTTTCAGTCATATCACTATGATGTCTGCAGTGTGGCAGTTTATAGTGATGTCTAGCACTGGGGCATCATGCCATAGACATATAGTGTCATGTCCCACCCAGTCACATTATTCTGACACCAGGTCAAACAGTCCTAACACTAACCTCTTAATGCTGAGTGCCTGTAAACTGCCTCTGCAGACATTGTAGCGATATGACTGAAAAATTGTTAAAGCTACATTAAAAATCCAAATCACACACACACATGTCCAATTTTGTTGATTTGAGGGTATTGAGTACATTGCTATTGAAGGCTATTGAGTATGTTACTATGGAAATTGTGCTTCTTCGTAATTGTAACTTGTGTCAGAGTATTTCCTAACCAGTTGTTTTTCTGGTTCATTTTTGTGTTTATATATTCCTTTCAGAATTCAGTAATGTCTCATAGTATTTGCAAATGCCATAAAAAGGCAGCATGGGACACTCACAACACCTATCCTGTGTCCATGGCATTCATATGTCCTGACAGTAGACCCATTAGTTGTTTGTAGGCTGCCTAAGTTTGTGACATGGTTTTAAGTCACGCTCTCAAAAAGGGGCTGTGACATATTCCATTGTACAGAAGTTGCCTCCATCAAGGATGGCACATCCCAGCATATGAAAGTAACCTGACTCACTGAGAGAGGTTCCTACAGTGCTTCCCATTGTATCAACATTGCCTGCTTTAATGACTGTACTTACTGGTGGTTGGAAGTCACCTTACTCAATTAAAGATGTTGTTATGACACTTCTCAGTGTACAGAAGTCACCTGTGGCTGTATTGCTTCAGGTGTACAAATCAGCAGCTTCGTTGACCAGTCAGTTGGTAGTTCGTCAGATGAGTCACCGGATCTCTGGGTACCAGGTACTGGAATATGTGTGTGATGATAGAAAGTCTGTCATCAGTCACTGAGTACCAGGCACTGATCGACACACATAGGACATTAGTCTTTGGACCTGGTACCAAATTTTAACCACTGGTCTAAAGGTCAGACAGTAGGAGGGAAGGGTAGGAAGGATTTGGTTTGATAATCCCTTTTTATCAATGCCTTCTTTTGGTCCTGTGAGAAATAGCTTTCATATCATGGAAACCAGTCTGAGGGAAGGGATCAGATCAATACCCCTCCATGTATTATGTTTTCCCTGAACCTCTACAGACCCTGGGGACTCCCACAAAGCCAGTTTGAGTCAACCATGTTTCCTTTTGCAATCATGTATGAGTTTGTTTGAGCTCCATTAATTGATTTAGTGGTCATGCCCTCAATTTTCCCCATCCCTGGTGGCCAAGAGGTCTTAGTTGTTCACCTTTACTGATACTCAGTTTCACCTCTGTCCACATGGGTTCATGTTCAACCAATGTGGGTATGTGAGCAAGCTTGCCAGTAGCTGCCCATTAGTTGGTGTTTCTTCCAAGGGTCTTTTGGAGTTCTTCCTCCACCAAAATATACTGTCTGCCATGTATGGCCTTTTATGTGCTAGAAATGGCTTTAAACCCCAAAAATCACAAATCCTAGTCTATTAGTGAAAGGTAAGCAAAAATAGGGAATCACCATTACATTTCTACAGGAACTAATCTCATTTCCTCCTGTGAGCAGTGATGGTATGACAAACTCCTGGTCAGGAAGTCCTTTACTTCCAAGAGAGAGATGAGATGAAACAGTCCTGCCTTGCCCTAAGAGCAAAGACGGGATTTTTGAGAATGCAGATGAGTTCTCATAAAACCCTGAACAACTGGTCCATCTCAACACTTTTGTTTGCTTTCTTTATCCCACCCACCAGATTGGGTGGCCGGGGGAGAAAGAAATGTTGATTTTCGATAAGGTGGTAATTGAGGTTTACCACCTACTTCCCCATAATCTATGCCCCAAGCTTACAGAATCTTTAGAGGCTAGGATCCAGTCCAATTTGGAGGATCTCGGGGGCACAGCCCAAGTTATACCTGCTGTTGCTTCGTCACTCAGCAATGGTGATGGAGCTGACTAGAAATTGCCTAAAGGCCTAGATGGATCCGGACAACACAAATAGTGGTCTGTCCACTCTTCTATACTTTGGCCTTTGGTCTCACCCAATAGCTGCATGGTTCATTTTGACCCTAAGCCCCTTACTATGGATTCAGGTGCCACCCAGATGTAGATTTCAGCAATGGCCTGGACCCGTCTCCCTATTAAAACTCTTGATGTATCGGAACTAAAGGTGAGGACACTAGTTTCCATAATCTTTCTTACCAACCTTTATTGGTAGCCACCTTCAGTCTGTTTAAAGAGGTATTTTTGTCTTTAGCGGGCTTGCAGATACATTTAGTAATTTAGTAAATGTATCCAAGACATGAAGACTTGCTATCAATGTCTGTGGCACTCTCTACAGAACTACTTTATTTTTGAGGGGGATGCAGTCTTGGAGATGTCCATAGTTTTGCTTGATCACAGCAAAGCCTTTTATGGGCCAGCCCACAGGTTGTAGCAAGTGTTACTCAAGGTGGTAATCCCTGCAGTGGCCTCTGGGAATTTAAGGGATCAACAACACCAGTCACATGTCATGGTACACAGAAGAAACACACCCAATCTGGAAGGTCCATAGCTTCTCCTTCAGAGCAGTTTAAACAGGGAACCAGTTGAAACCATATCATCACCTGTTTAAAGCCCCTTTTCACCTGTCATTTTATGTCAAGATGGCAGCAGCAAGAGAAGGAATTTTATGGAGGGAGGCAGTCACCCTTAGGAAGTCACACCCTCTCCTGGATAGTCTCCTTCTTCCTACTGTCCCAATAAGTACTAGATTATGCCATTTTTCTGAGGTTTGTTTGTTTGCCTTCACCTCTTTCAGTTACCCACATTCAGTTCCACCAGTCGTAACTTGTGTCTCAGCAGGACGAGACATATTTTTTCCTTAGGAAGGGCACAATAAAGATAAGGTGAAGATCATGAGAAGTCCAGCATTTTTTTATGATTGCTTTTGGGGTTTCAAAGAGATGGTGAATGTTTCAACTCTTCATCAATCTTTTCCCTTTTGAACTAGTTCTCTCTGAAAGAGCAATTCAAGATGGATACAACTCCCCCATTAGAATGCCAGCAGGCTGAATGTCTGGGTGGTCTCCACAGATCTCCAGGATGTTTATCTTCACATTCCTCACCCTCAAAAATTTCTGAAGTTTGGACTGGGACAGGAGATTTCCAATTTTGGGCTCTTCCTTCCACTCCCTGAACCTTGATTAGGATGTTGAGTGCAGCTCATTTAAAGTCCTTAGAGGTTCCCAATCTCCAGTATTTCCATGACTGATTGATGCATAACATCCCCAATCAGAAGATGGATCTTATTCATTCTCAGAATTTTGTTTGTATGAAATTTTCTCACCTGTCAGGAAACAGCCTGTTCTCGTTAATACAGAATCTTACGGATACTTGTTATCTTAGCAAGATTGGATGAGAAGACACTGTTGTCAGCTGGTCTCTTCCTCTCTCTCCTGGGGACTGTGAATGTGGCAGTGGACTTAGTTCCGTTAGGCAGGTTCATACATGGCCCCACCTGAATCCCCATAGGATCCATGTTTCAACATTATCTGAGTTTGTGGAAGAGTCAGGACATGTTCTAACAGGAGTTACAATTCATGCTTCTGAACCTTGCTCCTTCCTGTACACCACTGCCTCAGTCTGGTGAAGGCACTCAACCTGAGATTTTGGAAATTGTTATGCATGGACAGAGGTTTTGAGAAGGTCTCTCTGCATCTTCAATCAAGAGTGCATCAACCCCATACTTTATTGCTCTGTAAATGTCAATATGGACAACATGTTGTTCATAGTTCACCTCTCACTGCATGGAAGTTTTAAACCTCTTCCAATGGACAACTTTGCAGGAGAACACTCTAAGAATGGGCAAGTGAAAATGTTGTTCTGGCAGGCAGTTTGTCCAGACAAGGGGCAATCCACACAGAATGGTATCAATATCAGTCAGTAGCAGAGACACTTTTTCATTTGTGTTGAAAGCCAGTGGTGGATTTGTTTGCAATGAAGCTGAACAACAAGCTTCCTCTGGAGTGCCAGACCAGATGACATGGGCAGTGGATGCCTTCAGTCTGAAGTGGAATCGGCTGTACATCAATACATTCCCACCTTTCAGAATAATCCCTCTGGTTCTTCACAGAGTTGGGACTTTTAAGTTGCAGCCCATCCTTATAGCTCCCCTGTGAACTCAGAGAATATGTTTCGTTGATCTCCTTGACATTTGGTTGATGATCCAAGAAAATTACCACAGAGGATGGAGCTGCTGTCACAGCACAGAGGGTCCCTCAACACCTGCCAGATTCTCCACCTTCACGTGTGAATCATATCAAACATTCTATCTGCCAGGACCAGTTCTCCCACAAGGCTACCAAATGTCACTTAGAAGGCAAGAAGATTGTTCAGTATCCACCATTACTGACTGGCCATAGAGCAGCCACATCTAACACTATTAAGTTCTCCATGGTCTCCACTATAGGGTTAGTCCCATATCTTTCAGAACTGATAACGTACTTTGAACTCCAGAGGTGAGTCTTTTCCTTGTTAATGCTGAGGTAGAACCTCTCAAGTGTTTTTTCACTATCTATCCTTCTTATGAACCTCTGAGTGAAACTTCCTTCAAGAACCTTACCTTTACTACATTCTTCCTCCTCTGTTAGCATTGGCAAGGAGTAGTGAAATATTTGCATTTTCAGTGGAAAAGGGTTTATGGCAGTCTCTCTTTTTTGGCCTACCAGGAACTCCTGCTCCATTTGAAATCCCAAGGTTTAATCATATCTAACTGGAGATGATCAAGGCAGACTCCTTTGCCATGTTAGAGCTTTACAGTTCTATCCAAGTTAAATCAAGTTAAATCAAAACCAAACTTTAAGGGGTATATCTTATCTTTTTTTCCCTATAAAATGTAGGCAGCAACCATCTCAGGGTTGATTGTTCAGAAAATTAAAAAGCTTATCAAAATCTCTGAGATCAGGACTATTACTGCATCTTGGTTTGCTTTTAATCATTCCTTTTTGAATTAGATCATAAAGGATGCCATCTGGCATTCTTACTCCATCTTCTTGTCACTTTACCTTTATTCATTGGTGCACGAGAGTGAGAGTATTTATATTCCAAATGCAATTGTGCCAGACCAACAAGTTGTCAGAGCACCCTCTAGTATATCCATCTGATAACAAAGGTAATTTCGCTTGACTGCCTATCTTAGGACATCAGCCTTCCCTTCCAATGGGCTGGCAAATTCAGTAGTGCAATAATAGGTAATGCATTGCCACTCTTAAAATGTAGTTGGAGTAGGGTGGTGTGGTATATAAAACTAATTCTAATTGTACACCTGCTATTATTGCACAATTCCCTCCTCTCCATTCCTCCATCCCGTCCAGACTCAGATGTCCTTCAGTCTTGATCCAAGTCAAAGAAGGCAGGTATTCTTATTGTAGGAAGTGGTCTCAGGTATCAGTCTTCAATCATATCAGGGCTTGTGAGTGAGCAAATCATGCAGTTTTTGTATGAATTTATGAATTTTAGGGGTTTTCAGCAATCTTCATACACAGATAATGAACAGATTAAGCTCAGAAACAGTCAGGATATTAATGTTTATACACAGCTAGAGGGAAATCTTATGAGAATCTTGATTTCATTAGATACCAATGAGAGTGGAACAGGAAGAATGAGAGATAAATATTTTAAGTATTGGTTTCATCCTCATCCTCCTCTTCCCCACTCCCAATGTTCCTGCCTTCAGATAAAATATCTTATGATCTCCATTTCCTGGGAACTAGCACCAGGAAAATATATAGCAATACCTTAATAGCAGGTAAATAATACATAATTAAAAGTAGTTTTAGCCCCCAAACTTGACACCAATTTTGACCTAATTTGGCACAAATCATATGGGCATCATTACTATTCAAATTTCTTAGAATGAATCTGATCCTGGCATCAAATATAACTACCATTATGAAACATAATAAAGACCCATTAAGTGACTTGAAGACCATTCAGATTTGTATCAATGATGTTGATCTATTATCGGATATAGCCACCATTACTTTAAATGACTTCTTAGAAACTGCTTAACAGAATTTGACAAATTTTTTAAGCATCTTGGCATAGTGGACTTAAAGTTTGTACAGCTGTTGCTGAACTGCTATCAAATATGGCCACTGTTACAAAAATGCAAGACATTAATGTTTTGACAGTTACTGATAACAGTATTATGGTTTTCTTGTAGCTTGTTACAAGATAAAAATAGTTTATGGAGTCAACAGCACTTGAGAAATTTCAACCAGTAAGCATCCTACTGCCCCAGATTTCTTGTCCAACTGCTCTTGCATTAGCTTTAATGGGCAACTCAACCAAATTACGAGTTATTGCCCTGACTTGCAGCTGAATGTTGTATATGGCAAAATCTTGTAAACCCATCAATCCTAAGAGGTTTTGATGCATTGCCATGACTCTTTGTAAATGTTACAGATATCATATAAGATCTGGATATCAACAAATCACTTTGCTCCTGCATTATTTGTTAGTTACTGCCATGGGTTACCCTAGAATAGCTGCCATCAACTGGCACCCTAGGTGAACCATACAATCAATGCTCCCCTCCCTCCCCTGAAAATTTCTCCTCAAATTTGCACTCCATCTGACTTGGCCTTCTAAGGAACAGCCTATTTCTCCTTTGCCTATATTGACAGGCTGCCCTTGGTTGCTACCATTTTTGTTTTGCAGCTGAATTATTTAGAATACAATGTATGACAGAATCTTGTGAATGCAGGAAGTTTTTGAGTTTTTTTATGTTTCACTCTGACACTTGGTACATATGATGGTCATCATATGAAGATGTGCATATCAACAACTTACTGTGCTCCTGCAAGTTTTGTTAGAACAGTGTGGCAGGATGTAGTGTAATCTTGTGAACACATCTAGTCTCAGTTTTCAGTGAATTTGACTTATTTGCAACCATGATGGTAGCTAATTGGAACTTTGTAGCAGTAAGTTTCAGCAATCTCCATCTTGAATAAATCATTTTATGAATCTTCAGTTCATGAATATTGGTAAACACATTTGTTTATTAATATGAAAGGTTTAGAGCACTGCTTCAACATGCTGAGACCTTATAAGTGATTGCCATTCACATTTCTTATAACCACCACCAAAACTCTGTAAACTTTGTAAAGAGTTTTGGTTTGGTGCTTTATGGCATGGCAACACAAATAGGTTATTTAGTGTCCAAGCAATTGGAGTAAAGATCCTTGCCAAAAGACACACCACAGTAGATGACCCAAGCTAGTCTGATGGTAGGATTCAAACCTGCACCTTTCATTTGTGAGTCTGGCACTCTAACCACTGATCCACCACAGCGCCCCTTATACACAGTCAGTGCCATGTGGTAGATGAAATGCCTATTACATTTTAAGGGTTTGTGCCGTTCAAAGTTTTGGTCATTTCAGGTTATTGGCCACTTTCCATCTGTTTAAAATCTTGACTACTGCTGATCCTTGTAATCAGCATAGCTTTGGAACCATTCATCATATAAGGTGCAAATTGGCATGCGCATATATCATAGACCTAAATGTGCCTTTTATGGGTTTTGTCTTGCCAACTCCATTTTGGATTGAGTTATGGGCCTTGAAAATGAACTTGACATCTTAACATGGCATGTTGCTTATAATCAGCACAGCTCAAAAACTATTGAACATATTTTGACACTTTGGTATGCATATTGCTTTATAGACCTAGCTATACCTTTTATGGGTTTTGATATTTTTAGGAAGCATGTTAGTTAACCTTATTTTTGCACGCAAAATGTTGCTTTAAACTGAAGGACCATTCAGCATATTCTGATGCAATATGGGATAAACATTGTCTCATAGATTTACATGTACCTTTTATCAATTTAGTCTCTTCCACTTTGGACAAAGTTATGCCCCCTGTCAAGCAGATTCTTTTCCTTGTATGGGAACATGGAATTTGGTATGTGCATTCTCTTTGACCTAGATGTGCTGTTTGTTGGTTTTGTTTCATCTAGAATTTGGCCCAAGTTGTACCCCATTAAAGTGACACTGAAGTTAATAATTGAATGTAATAAAAATGAAAGAGGACAACATAGCATAAACAACAGGGGAAATTCCATCAAAATCAGTTATGAACTTCTTGATAGATTTAAGTGTTACAAATTTCAGGGGAAATAACTCTGGTCAGTCTAATTAAGATTCATGAGTTTTGTTCAGTGTGATAGGAGAGATAGAAGATTTTTTTATTTTTAAATATCTCTTATTATACAAATTAAAGGTAATATTGTCCATATTTAAGTAGAAATGTTTGGAAGATTGTTCATTACATTCAAATATTTATTTGAATACTTTTAGCAGCATTGAGATTTGTAATTTAAATGATTAAATAAAATTTAAATTACTTAAATCTTTGCATTATTTCTATCATTAGCCACATTTGAATGTAAATCTTGAAATGCTCATAACTTAAAAATTCTTGTCATATTTTGGCTGAAGTTTCCCATTGTTAATGACCTCTTTAGTTTTAAAATGTATATTTCTAAACTTTTCATTGTCATTTCAAGATGAGCTTCATATCTTTGCATGGCAAGTTTCTTTTAAAAAGCATAAACCTGGAGCTACTCATAATATTCTTAAGCAATTTGATGTACACATTCTTTAACAGATAGATGTAGCTTTCTGTAGGTTTGGTCTCTCCTACTTCATTTTGGACCTTGTTGTTCAACGTCCTATCTTTAAATAAGATGTTGCTTGTATTGATGAATCCTTGAAGGAGTGGGATTTCAAATGTTTCTCATAGTCATATAGAGGAGTTGTAGCTTTGAAACGATATATTCTCTTAACTTTGATAAACCTCATTAGCAGCTTGTTTGTGGCAACCTTTGCTATATCAGGTCCATGACTTCATTATATTTAACATAGTATACAAATGAAGAGTTTTTATAATGCAAAAGATCTGTATTAATCTTCTTACAGGTACTAAACCAGAGCATTTTGCCAAAATAGCCTGGAAGAATCACAAACATTCAACCAATAATCCGTAAGTTTCAGGCATTCTTTCGCTTGGTTTATTTCTGTGATGATTTAGTATTGATATTTATAGTTGTGAAGGAGGCAAATGAAATATGACAGCAGAGGCAAACACTAACAGGGATGAGGGGTTTGAATTACTATCCATCTAAAACAGTCCCCTCATATCATGTTACCATTTATGTCATGTGATCAGAATTAGCTGCCGATGAAGGCAGTGTGATACTGCTGAAAATTTTGAACTCTTTGAGATATTTATGCTCTGAGTATGGGGAATTAGTAATAAACATGAATTATCCATAGTAAGGAAGCAACCTTTTGAGTTGTATTTTTCTCCTTGTTAGAGAAATACTGCCCTAGATATGTTTAGAGTCCTGCAGGACTCAAGATAGACCTTGTGATCCCAGAAGTATGTGAGATCTTTCTCTTTGTTAGAGAAATACTGCCATATCCATATACAGTGGGACCCCGCTATAGCACGCTCCGTTATAACACGAATTCAGATATAACACGGTCGTGGCATGGCTCCCAAAATTTCATTTACCTTATTACCTTGTAAAAAAAAAAAATTCTTATAAGTACGAAAAATAAAATATGTAAAAAGTTTTATTATCATTTTGGAGAAGAGATTGCATATAAATTCGAATATAAGACGATTGTGGCGTGGTTCCTGAAATATCATATACATGTATTATTCTTGTATACGGAAAGCATTTCTTCTTTGGGGAGGTAATCGTGTATATATTCGAATATAAAACAATCGTGGCGTGGCTCCTAAAATTTTTTAATTTAACAAATTTCTTACAGTTTTGTGCCAAAATAAACATCGGAAATACGAGTTTCTGAACCAATGGCTGGGCCTTTTGAGAACTTTGATCTTTGTTTATTGTTGAAAAATGACAGCTCATAAGTGTTAATCTTATTATTACTGATCCATGAGTAATGCAGCCATCAAGTCTACTTTTTGTTTGTCTTCAATGCATTCCGTATACAGTCGTTGCTCAAACAATATCCGACATATGTTCTCTAAACTGACTACACAACTAAGCAACAAACAATGCGGCAGTTGATAAAAGATTCTCACCTGAATTTATAGATCAATTAATTTAAGTACATTGCTCATCATCAAAGTCAATTGCTGAGCTAAACTTGTTCAAATTATGGGGCAACGATTTATAAAACATCAAAGAAACGAAAGCCGCCAACATGTGCGCGTGGCTTGACGGTGTTGTTTTATGCAATCAGTTGACCAGTGAATAATGTTGTCCACTTCCTACAAATATACCCCCATTGTTGACTGACAGTTATTCTTGCTGTAGTCTTTTAAACTAATAGGTGTAAAAGTGTTAGTTAGTGGACATTTCGAACGGGAAACGGAAACGTAAAGCTTTTACTCTTAAAGAAAAGATGCAGTCATGTGACCGTGTTAATGAATGGCTCAATTTTGATAATGACTGCCCAGTTGCAGATCACGTTTCAGATGCAGAAATTGTTCAAAATATTATGTTCAATAACACCAATGGTGATGATGACAATGGTGATGCTTCTGATGACACCTGAGGATAATCCACTGTCAGCAACAGAAGCAGTCAAAAATTTAGAGTGTGCTTCGAGATGGATGGAGACTATTGTTACGTATCGGCTCGTTCAAAGTAACACAAAGAAAGAGTGAAGACAACAAGCTTTGTAAATTTTAACAAAAATAATTTATTTCCCTAGAAAACACGGTGAGAAGGTAAATATGTGAAACAAGACTTACGATTTACGAAGAAGATTCCAAAATATGTTCTCAAATTGTGAAAACACATAAGTCCTGTGAATAAACAGTTCTAAATTGATACAGTCTGAATCTCAGTTCCGTTCCAAGATGGCGGATGATGACGTCAGACGAAGGCTAACAAAATGTCCAGAATTTTCACTGTAAAGCACAATTTGTATTGTTCTGTTCCGATTTAGAAGTAATTTCATCAAATGCCTTTGTCCAAAGCCAGTAGTGTTGTTCTCCAGGGAAAATAATTATTTAGAAAGTAGATGAAATACAGCTACCACCACTAACAACACACATGTTGTTCCTTGTACGAATGCGCAACTCTTTCCAGCACAGAAATATCTTTCTTAAGGTATTATAAACTCTGTAAGATGTTATGATGTGACTCTGAACCACGACTGACTACGATTACGACTCTGACAAAATTTTCTTACAGGTAACTGAGCATTTAAAACAAGCTAATGCGTCATTACATGTACACACGCGTGAAGAACACGTGTGATTTCGAAATCACTACAATGCGTAAACAAGTATTATTTTGAAATAACGTGGTCACAGCCAATCATTTACATAGCTCTTTCTCACTGTTTACTTGATACGAAAAACCGTCATGCAAAAATCGTGCTTACACGAGTCACATTTACGTTTTAAATAAATACGATGTTTCTAACATACTATTAGACCTTGCTAACATAATCATCACTATAATAATAATAACATTTAGTGGCATAAAAATAAAATAAAAATGAAACAAAGAATTAGAAGAATTTAAATTTTAACACATATGTAATTTGACTACAGGGTCGTAACAATTTACAAATACATGTTGTGTTTATTTCCTTTACCGACTTAAATGTTTTGCACGTATACAAAGAAACCTCGCAGGACAAAGCTGGACACACACACACACACACACACACATAATACATAGTACATCT